>VJOZ01423833.1:0-16271 GCA_009801055.1 Stichopus horrens | reverse complement strand
TTTTTTTTTTTTTTTGTTTTTTGTCTTTTCGTGAAAACTATTTAAGACTTTTTTCCGGTCCTTTCGTACTAGGAAGAATTAATAGAAGATAGAAGCTGACCTGACTCACGTCGGTCTGAACTCAGATCATGTAGGGAATTAATGGACGAACAGTCCAACCTTAAAGAGCTGCTGCACCCTCTGGTTACCCCAATCCAACATCGAGGTCGCAATCCTTTTCGTCAATAAGGGCTCTTAGAAAAGATAACGCTGTTATCCCTGCGGTAACTTTTTCCGTTTCCCAAAA
Source organism: Stichopus horrens (assembly GCA_009801055.1). Classification (NCBI taxonomy): domain Eukaryota; kingdom Metazoa; phylum Echinodermata; class Holothuroidea; order Aspidochirotida; family Stichopodidae; genus Stichopus; species Stichopus horrens. Next base: position 15,985 of record VJOZ01423833.1, on the reverse strand, counting down.
GTATTGGTTCTCAAAAATGGGGAAGGAGAGCTGATTCTCTTCCTAGAAAACTGGAGGATATTTTTTCTCCATGGTTGCCCCAACCAAAGCCTGGCCTACAGAGGTTTTTTCCTGGGGAAGGATGAGTGTAAGTGAGTAGGGTAGGCTAAAGCTCGACAGGGTCTTCTCGTCTTTCTCTCTGAAGTACGCTTCTTCACGTAAATAGGAGTTTGTGTGGAAAAAAAGGGAGACAGTTAAAGGATGAAAAGCCATTCATACGGGTCCCCATTTAAGAGACAAGTGATTATGCTACCTTTGCACGGTCAAGATACCGCGGCCGTTTAGGAAAGTGCTTCCCACTGGGCAGGCCTAACCCCTTATGAGTTCCAAGGGGCTATGTTTTTGGTAAACAGTCATCCTCTAGGTTTGCCTAGTTCCTTCCTTTTCCTTTTTCCACTGTTCTGGGGGCTCCTGTGTTGGAGGGATAGCAAGGGTTTTTTTTCTTGGGCTTCCAAAACTATTCTTGGTTGATCGGGTTAGTTTTCCGTTGCCCAGAGCTGTTTTGTATACTTACTCGTTTTAACATTATAATTTTTCTCAATACCATTTTGATAGGTTTGGGTGGGAACACAGATATTTTTGGTTATTTCGTTTTATGAGCTTTAACGCTTTCCGAAATGATGGCAGCTTTTAGGCCTACTTAAATAATGAACCTTGGATAATCTTATTGTCCTTTCCTGGTCTCTTGGTTGTTTCCTTCTTGAAAGAGGAACTTGTCTCCCTCTTTCTTTCCTTCCTTTAAAGGTGCTCTTGTTAAAAATTGAGAATGTTCATAATAGAGGGGGTAAGGAGGGGAAGCTTAAACTTCTTTCTTGAGAAACCAGCTATCACCTAGCGCGTTTAACATTTCATTTCTAACCCTTCCTCTTTCCCCACTCTTGTAACAGTGGGAGGATTCTCTTGATTAAGAGGAAGAGGGTTAGCTCTCTAGGTTTCGGGCTTTGGAGAATTTTCCTGGAAAATCTTGTTAAACCATAATACAAAAGGTACGAAAGACTCTTTTACTCCTTTTAATTTTCACTTTATTTCAGTTTTCCCTTGTGGTACTTTTATAGTAGAAGATTTGTGAGAGAATTGGAAGTTATTACTTTAAAAATTTCATCTATGATCAGAATTTCTTTATATAAATAGAATAAACAGGGGTAATAAAAGCAGGCCAAATAAACAAAGGGGAAAAAGAATTCTTATCAAGAAAGAGGATATGGTCTGGGAGGATGTTTTTCGGGAAGACAGCAGGATTATTCTTCTCTGTGGAAAGAGGGTCAGGCTAGTTTTGTAGACGATCCGTAAATAAAAGAAGAGGTTGAGAAGGCTGCCTCCTAAGAATAGTGGGATAATGATTTTTCTTCTTTTAAATGAAAAGATTATTAAAGGTACTATCTTTTTTATAAATCCGCCGAGAGGAGGGAGTCCTCCCAGGGACAAAAGGGCAAGGGAAAAGAGAATGATTTTTGTTGGTATTATTCTTGCCTTTCTTAGTGAGGAAAGGGAGAAAAGAGATCTGTTTTTGCATATGAGTAAAATTGCGGTTTTTTTGATAATGTAGAACAGGAATAATAAAAAAGATACTTCGGGAAGGAAGAAGGAGGCACAAGTCACTCACCCCAGGTGACTGATAGAAGAGTAGGCTAAGATCTTACGAGTTCTTATCTGGTTTAATCCCCCTCATCCTCCCACAATTACTGATAGTGTAGAGCAGAGAATTAGTATCTCTGAGGATATGTATCTTGACAGGGATAGAAGTAGGAACATGGGTGCTGCCTTTTGCCAACATGCGATGATTATTACTTTCGGAAACGAAATACCTCTTAGAACGTCTGGGAACCAAAAGTGACACGGTGCTAATCCGAGCTTAATAATTAGGGCTGTGGATATGGTGTAATAGCAAAGGGGGGATGAGGTCTCCGCTAGACTTCATCTTTTAGAGAGTCAGAGGTTGAGTACAGCTCCTTTTAGAAGGAGCGCTGCTCTGAAAGCTTGAACTAAAAAGTACTTCAAGGTGGCTTCCGTTCTTCGAGAATGTCCTTTCATGTTTAGTAAGGGAATTATGGAGAGAGTTCTTAGTTCGAGGCCTAGTCAAATGGGGAACCAATGTCTAGAAAGTAGAACCAGTCTGGTTCCTATAAGAAGGCTTGTCAAAAGAAGAATAATTATGAGACGTTTCATAGAGTTCAAGAGGACTTTAACCTCTTCTATCTGATTATCGGTCAGGTATTCCTGCTAGGAGTAAACTCTTTTCACTTAGATAACGAAAGATGAGGCTTTCGAAGATATCAGAAATGCTAGTGCCATTGAGAAGATTCCCAGAGAAAGAGGGAGATATTTCTTCCAGGTTAAGTGCATGAGCTGGTCGTATCGAAATCGCGGGTAAGATGCTCGCACCCATAGAAATAAGAATACTAAGCCTATCGTCTTTACGGCTAGACATGAAGGCCCTAGGATTCTTGTTTCTTTAAATGGTCTTCCGGCTCCTAGAAATAGAACGGTTCTTAAAACTTTCATGAAGATTATTTTAGCGTATTCGGCGATGAAAAACAGTGCGAACGGCCCTCCAGCATACTCTACGTTATAACCTGAGACCAATTCTGATTCCCCTTCTGTTAGGTCAAATGGCGCTCGTTTCGTTTCGGCTAAGGTAGAAACTAGTCACATTAGAAATAAGGGAAAATGTGGTAATGACATTCAGCAGTATTTCTGGGTCTTGACTATTTCTGATAGAGAGAATGAACCTGATCATATAATGAGGGATAGAAGAATTAACCCTATTCTTATTTCATAAGATATGGTTTGTGCTACCGCTCGAATACCTCCGAGAAGTGAGTACTTGGATTTAGAGGCTCACCCGGAGCCTAGAAGGGCGTAAACGGCTAATCTAGAAATACCAAGGATGAGAAGAAGTGAAAGGTTAACTTTTAGGGTCGGGACAGGGGCTGGGATCAGCGATCAAAGGATTAAGGCAAGCACAAGAAACAGAAATGGGGAGAAAAAGAATAGGTATGGTGAAGCTGTGGAAGGCTTTAGGGTTTCCTTAATAAATAGCTTTAAGGCGTCAGCAAAGGGTTGGAGTAGTCCATATGGGCCAACTACTTTGGGGCCCTTACGGAATTGCATATAGCCCAGTACCTTCCGTTCTACCAGAGTTAAAAATGCTACTGATAAGAGAATAGGTACTAGGAATATTAAAGCTTGTAGGAGAAAAAGAATAACTTTCACAACCTTAAAAAAGAATTGAACTTTTGGTAAGGGATCTTAGGTCCCCTGCATTAACCACTTTGCTACTAAGGTTTTTCGTTGGCTTTTGCAAAGGGAGGATTTTAACCACCATTCTTGGAGTATGAGCCCAAAAGCTTGTTTAGCTTACCTTGCTGGTACATTTTCTTGGGCTTGAACCAAGGTCTCCTAATTGGAAGTTAGGTATATTAGTTATAATAAAAATGTGTCATGACATGTTTGGTTTTGTCATTTATATAAATGACAGCACCGTTGTTGGCGAAGAGTAAGGCTTCCACTTACATAAGAGAATTTACAATCCTCTACTATTTCAGTCATCTTGCCAGGAAAGGCGAGGGAGATCTAAGTTAAGAAAAACGTTGGACTGTCAGACCGAAGACATGAGTTAAAATCTCATAGATCTCGAAAGCAAGGTTCGAAGCATAGCTAAACCAGTTAAGTATCTCCTTTACGCGGAGCCGATGTTTGTGCAATTCAAACTGCCTCGATAAGTCTTAACTGGCGCTAACCAGTAACTTTTAATTTGCAATTAAATATGTTGGACACCTTAAGACCGTCCAAAGACTATAGAATTTTAATCTATGTTTTGAGCTTTGAAGGCTCACAGTTTTATTAAACTTAAGTCTTCCGTGGTTTTAGTTTAACAAAAATATCCGCTTTGCAAGCAGAAGATCCAAGTTACTTCTTGGATACCACATTGTGAAAATGGCGAGTTTAAAAGAGGACTTGCACCCCTGGTTATAGAGCCTAAATCTATTGCATTACTTTCTTTGCTATTTAAACTTACCCTTCTGAGTTGAAAGGAGTTAAACCTTCATTCTTTTGGTTAACGGCCAAATGCTTGCTTCAGCTTCAACTCAAGAGAACAGTTAGACTCTGAGAAGTATTTTAATGAAAAATAAGGGATTTTGATTCCCTAGATGTAAGTTCGTTTCTTACCTTTTCAAAAGCATAGGAATTTTCCTATATCTGCTGCCCCCAAAGCAGCCATTTTAATAAACTAGCCTTTGTAGAAGGTTTACCATTTATATAAATGACGGTATCAATTTTTATCGTCACACCGAGCGGTTAAGAAGGTGAGATCAATATACAATATCAGCTTTATTGAAACCGGTTAGGAGGTATGAGCAATCTAGTCCCAAAAGAATCAAAAAAAAAAGAAGAACGAACCTGAGTAACTACTGAGTCTCTATTAACTGTTTGAACACCAAGCAAGCGTTTTTAGGGGGACGGTAATAGAGGTGTAGAACCCCTAAAAACGTTGCGAGGTATAGTGAAAACAGTTAATAGAGGGTCAGGAGAGCGAAGGTGTCCGAGCATTATTCCTTGCGAACATATAAGGTTTGCGTAGTGAGAGCGTGCGAAGCACGGAACAGAGGAAAAATAGAGAAAGAAAAAGATTTTCCCCCGATTGGAGTCCTATGAATTTTACGGTAGGAGTAAGAGGGAGAGGACGAACAAGAGGGGGAGGGGGGTTCATAGGGGGCGTTTTGTAGGGGAGGGGAAAGAAAGGTAAAAGTTAAATGAAGACTTTTTTTTAGGTTTTGACACTTTTTTAGAAAGGGAAAGTGTCAAAATTTTGGCTTGGGATTTCAGTCAATCGTAAGTGGTAAGAGTTGGGGGGTTTTTATTTTTAAAGAGTTTAAGGAAGCTTTCCGGGTGTTCTTGTTAGGTTAGTTTTTGGGTAGCTGTAAGAAAGAGTTTAACTTTCTTTGCCAGTTTACAAGACTGGTTGTTTAGCCTAAACTTTTACAGCTTCTACTTTTACCAGGGTGTTAACCTGGGTCTAGGGCTTGAAAAGCCCTTGTTTTAGCTAAACTATAAAGGCTTTACCAGGTACACTTTCCAGTACACCTACTATGTTACGACTTTTCTCCTCGTTTGACGAGAGTGACGGGCGATGTGTGCGCATTCTAGAGCTGGTTTCATTGGGTATTTCTTTAAAAAATTACTGTCGAATCCTCTTTCAGAATCACTTTTCAGTGATAAGTCCTCTGTTATCAAGTAAAGTAGCTCATCGATTCCCATTCTATTGGCTGCACCTTGATCTGACGTAGGGGGTATTCCTTTTTGTTCACTTTCTTGGAGGTGAGCTGACGACGATGGTATACAAGCTGATGTTCTAAGAATGGTGGGGTCCCTTGTGGGTTATCAATTCAATGACAAGCTCCTCCGAAAAGGGCTAGAAAACCGCCAAGTTCTTTAAGTTTTAGTTCAAACCGTACTACTCTGGTGTCTGTCTAGTTTACCAGCGAGTATAGTGGAGTATCTAATTCCAGTTTATTTCTCGCTTTTTTGGTTGGGCTTTTTTATTTTATTTTCTGGGCTTTAGCTTGCTACTGCTGGGAGTTCTCTTTAAAATAAGTCTTTTTAGCCTTTCCTTCTTTGGACCGGTATAATTTAACTCAGGCTTAACGTGTAACCGCGGCTGCTGGCACGTTATTAACCATCCTTCTTTCTCTTGTCTATTTCTTGGTTTCCCAAATTTTATAAAGTTAAGCACTGCTGACCGCAAGTTATGATTAGTAGTTAGGTAAGAACTTATCTGTTGAAAAGTTTTTGTAAAGTGTTTTCATCTTGCTGGGTCGCTTCGGAGCTTGCATGTGGCAGATAGAGGAAAGCTAAATTTTAAGCTAGAACCAAGCTTGTATTAAAGAAAGGAGTTTAACCTTTGATCTGGCATTTTCAACGCCAAGCTTTTTCCTTAAGCTACTTTAATTTACCGTAGCAGAAGCTTTTTTTCTAATATTGATATAGTTGGGAAGAAGACTATAAATATAGAGAAGTAAAGTATTGACGCTACTTGTCCTATAAGTATAAATGGCTCCTCCACGGGTTGTCTCCCTATTCATGTGAGAATGAGGAATGTTGCTATTAGAATTCAGAACGTGATTTGGGAGAGGGGACGAAACGTAGAGGCTTGATTAGAGGAAGTGTGGAGGATTGGTACTAAAAATCAGACGAGAACGGCTGCTACAAGGGCTATAACTCCTCCTAGCTTTTTAGGGATTGAGCGGAGGATGGCGTAAGCAAAGAGGAAGTATCATTCTGGCTGAATGTGTGTTGGTGTTACAAGAGGTTTGGCCGGAATGAAGTTTTCTGGGTCTTTTAGGGCGGTGGGGGCTAGGAGTGCTAGTGCTAGGATTCCTGCAAGAAGAAATAAAAAGCCTACTAGGTCCTTAGTTGAGAAATAGACGTGGAATGGTGTCTTGTCGTATCTTCTGTCTAGCCCTGTTGGATTGTTAGAACCTTTCTGGTGTAGAAACAAGAGGTGAATAATGGAGAGGGCGGCTATAATGAATGGAAACAAAAAGTGAAAGGTAAAGAATCGAGTTAGGGTGGCATTGTCCACTGAGAACCCTCCTCATACTCACTGTACGAGGGTTTCTCCTAGGTATGGTACCGCTGAGAGGAGGTTGGTAATAACGGTAGCTGCTCAAAAGGACATTTGTCCTCATGGTAGTACATAACCTACGAATGCTGTAATCATTGTAATGAGAAATAAGATTACTCCTATATTTCATGTTTCCTCTTTTACGTAGGATCCATAATAAATTCCTCGACCTATGTGGCAGTAAAGGCATATGAAAAAGAAGGATGCTCTTTTGGCGTGTATTTTTCGTAGGAGTCATCCATATTTTACGTCTCGACAGATGTGTCTTACTGAGGAGAACGCTAAGGAAATGTCTGCGGTGTAGTGCATCGCCAGAAAGATTCCTGTGATTAATTGTACGATGAGACAAAGTCCTAGGAGTGAACCAAATTTTCATCAGATTGAGAGGTTGCTCGGGGCTGGTAAGTCTATAAGTGAGCCTTTTATAATTCGGAAAAGTGGGTGGCTCTTTCGAAGTGGTCCTGTCATTTATATAAATGGTATTTTACTTGTTTATGTTGTTTCTTCTTCTCGGAAGAACTTTAGTGTTTTATAGTTTGTCTCCCTATTATGCTGCTCTTGGTCTGATGATAAGATCTTTGTTTGGCTGTGTCTTGTTGGTTTCACTAGGGTTAAGTTTCTTGGCTTTGCTTTTGTTGCTTATCTACATGGGAGGTATGTTAGTAGTGTTTGTCTATTCTAGTGCTTTGTCGGCGGATCGGTATCCTACAATTAGAAATCTGGGGGAGGTTATGATACTGTTTGTTTTGTTGTCGTCTTGGGTGTTCATTATCTTTGAAGATTTCCTTGAATCCGGCGTGAGTTTAGTTTCTAATCATGTCTTATTGGACCTGGGTAGTTTGTGCCATCTTTACGACTTGGGGGGTTTTTACTTACTTATTGGAGGTTTGGCTTTATTAGTAGTTTTGGTTTTGGCTCTGGTCGTTTCTTTTGGGACCTCTCTTAGAAGACTTCGGGCTCTTTAAGATTTGATGAGCTTAAATAATTAAGAGCGTGGTTGCCGTTAGGAGGCCTAGAAGGGTTATAGAGAGAAGGTATTGCTTAATATACCCGGTTTGAGTGATTTGTTGGTTCTTTGTTGCCTCTTTTTTAGAGAGGAAGATCCCTTGGGCTCCTAGTGTCTCTCTTCATCCACGATCTAGTGTCCGTGTGGAAAGGGAGAAAGCTGCTAGGTTGGTCGTTGCTGCTATAGAGGAATGTACTGTTTTGGTGAAGAACCAGGTCTTTGAGAAAAAACTTTTTCTGGTTGTTTTTGTTTTTAGGAACAGGATGGTTGTTGAAGCTATCGTTGCCCCAATAATAGTTACTATAATGGGGGTTTTCTTTATGGTTGATAGCGGGAATAAAGTGGGTAGATTGAATATTCACAAGGACATTGTTCAGCCTACAAAAATGGAACCTATTGCTAGTCGTACAAGGGGAAAAAAAAGTTTTTGGTTTTCCTCTTTTATTGGATTTATAGAAGCTTTTCTGGAGTTTTTTGAGAAGCAAAACGTCACAATCCGGAATCTGTAGGCGGCTGTTAGTAGTGTTGCGATGGAAGAGAGGAGAAAGGAGAATAAATTGGAAGGATTTTCTATTATTAGTTCTAGAATTAGGTCCTTTGAGTAAAACCCTCTTAGGAATGGAATTCCCATGAGGGCTATTCTTCCTAGGAATAGGCATGATGCGGTTATTGGAAGGTTCTGTCTAATTTTCGACATCTTTCGTAGGTCCTGTTCTTTGTTAAATCTATGTATGATTCTTCCTGAGCAAAGAAATAACATGGCCTTAAAGAATGCGTGCGTGCATATATGGAATAGGGCAACCATAGGATTTTTTAGTCCTATGGATACCATCATAAGTCCTAGCTGTCTAGTGGTTGAGTAAGCGATAATCTTCTTTATGTCATGTTGTCGAAAAGCTGAGGTAGCCGCGAAAATGGCTGTTAAGGACCCCACTATTAGGGTGGTTTTGAGAAAGGCTGGAGTGGGTTGTAGTATGTTGGTTATTCGTATAAGTAGGAAAACACCTGCTACAACCATTGTGGAGCTGTGGAGGAGGGCTGATACGGGTGTTGGACCTTCCATTGCTGCTGGAAGCCATGGATGTAATCCAAACTGCGCTGACTTGCCTATTGCCCCTATCAGCGCGGCAAAAAGTATTATGGAGGTCCATCATTGGTCTTCTTTTCCTTTTAGAGAATAGATTTTTGTTATTCTTCATCTTCCTAATTTAAATAGGGCAACGGATAGGAGGACTATTATTCCAAGATCTCCTATTCGTTTGTAAATGATGGCTTGGAGAGCGGAGGATTTTGCATCTGTTCGTGTTGTTCATCATCTTATGAGGAGGAATGAAAGAAATCCTACTCCTTCTCATCCTATGAAGAACAAAAACAGGTTTTCTGCTGCGGTCAGTATTAGCATTTTAAGAAGAAAAATTATTAAAAGTCGGAAGAATTTTCTTCTAAACGGGTCTCTGTGCATGTAGTAGATTGAGAATTCCACTATCGATCATGTGACTAGTAAGGCTACGGTGGAGAAGAATATGAATCTTCTATCAATGTTGATAGACAGTATAGATCTTACTCTTGTTTTGTTTATTCACGGTAGAAGAGAAGATGATATTGGAGTTTTTGATCCTACTATAAATAATAATAATTTTAAGATGGCCAGGATAGAGAGGGTCTTCATGGAAAGGAGACAAATATAGCTTTCTTTGGCTTTTCGAATTGATGTTACTTTGCTGTTGTTCTTGTTGGAAAAGGTAGAGGTTAATATAAGTATAATGAAGATTGATAGAGTTATCGAAGTTTTTAGGGTAGTGGATGATAGGGTCATCGAGTGCTCCATGGAGTTAAACCACGGATTCTAGGGCTTAGCAGGCCAAGAATATTCTCATAGCGCTCTGGATTTAAGGGCGGTGTGTATTCGCCATCTCCAATGCCACAAATTGGTATTTTAATAAACTACTTAAATCATAACATGCACGAGTTGGGTTTTATAATTATCCCAATTAGAGGGAATAAGTGAAGAAAAAACAATAAGTGTTCTCGAGGGTTGACTTTCAGGAATGAGAGCGTATGGTTAGCTTTCTTTTGGGTTTTTGTTTTTTGGAAGATGAGAAGAGAGTAAATTGCTCCAAATATAGTGGCTATGCCTACCAATGGGGTTAGGAAAATTGACCATCTTATGGCTTTTGTAATTATAAATATTTCCCCTATCAGTTTTGGAAAGGGGGGAAGACCTAGTTTGGCAGCACAAGCTATAAGTCATCAAAGTGGTAGGAGGACTGTAATTGTCTTAAATCCTCGTGTAATAAATATTTTACGGGTATGTGTTCGTTCGTAGAGTACTTTTGCTAGGGCGAACAAGGCCGAGGAGACTAATCCGTGTGCTATCATTAGGATTAGCGCTCCTTTAATTCTTCATTCGGAAAATAAAAGAGATCCTGCTGATACAAGTCTCATGTGACCTACAGATGAATACGCTATTAGAGCCTTTAGGTCCGTTTGCCGTGTACATAATATTCTGGTTATGAGTGAACCTCAGCAGCAGAAGATTATTAAAATTCTTGAAGAGGTTTTAACTTCTGGGAATAGTGTTTTCAGGCGAATAATACCGTAGCCTCCTAACTTAAGGAGTATCGCTGCTAATATCATTGATCCGGCTATTGGGGCTTCCACGTGTGCCTTGGGGAGTCATAGGTGGAAACCATATATTGGCATCTTTACTAAGAATGCTGTAATTGTTATTAACCATCATATTTTCATGGAGAATAAGGATAATTGGGGATTTATGAGTTTTGTTATTGTGAGTGATAGGGAGAATTTTTGTCTTCTTATAAAAATAATGGAGATAAGTAGGGGTAAGGAGCCGAATAGTGTGTAGAAGAGGAAGTAAGTACCTGCTTGGAGACGTTCTACTTTTGCTCCTCATCGTGTAATGATAATTAGGGTCGGTATGAGGGTGGCTTCGAAACAGACGAAAAAAGATAAAATTTTTAAGGAAGAGAACGTCAGTATAAGGAAAATGACTATGGTTGAGGATAGGAGGAGAAATCTTTTTTGGTCTTTCTTTCTCTTTTTCTTCAGTATTTTCTGCGCTAAGAAACATAGAGGGGCAAGTCAACATCTTAAGACAATTAGCGGGGCTGAGAGACCATCTATAGCAAAGTGGTAGCTGAGAAATGATCATTTAGTGGTTTTGGCTCTTTTGATGGTGGATAGAGAAAAAAAAGTCATTAAAGATAGAGAGGAGAATAGTGCTGCTCATTTTCAGCGCTTCAGAGAAAATATTGTTAACGAGGAAAGGGATAAGGTTAATAAGGTTATCATTCATTTAACTATTCTGCTCACTCCAGACCTCCTTGGTCTCATTCGTAGGCTAGGCCGGCAGCTAAAATTATTAGGAAGATAGAGGATAAGGGTAAAAGAACTTTCAGTTTGGTGTTTGAGGCTGGGATAATGGGGAAGAGGAGGGCAATTTCTAAGTCAAATATGAGGAATAGTATGGCTACTAAGAAAAACCGAAATGAAAATGGAAGGCGGGCTGAGTTAATGGGGTCGAATCCACATTCGTATGGGGATGCCTTTTCTAACTCTAGGGAGCGTTTTGGTAAGAAGTGTCCAACAATGAGGAGAAGAAGGGAAAGAAAGATGGCAAGAGAAAAGAAGATTAAAAGTTTCATTTGTCTTAAATTTTGTTATTTATATAAAGAAAGGAGGAGTGGCAGAATGTTATTGCGTTTGACTTGAAATCAATAGACGAAGGTTTAATTCCTTCCTCCTCTTATGATCCTCATCAGTAGATGCATACGTATAAAAATAGTCAGACTACGTCAACAAAATGTCAGTATCAGGCTGCTGCTTCGAAACCAAAGTGATGATGGTTAGAAAAGTGGTGTTTTATCAGCCGAAAGAAGCATACTGCTAGAAAAGTGGAGCCTATGATGACGTGAAGTCCATGAAATCCTGTCGCTACGAAGAAAGTAGAACCATAGACTCTGTCGGCTATGGTAAATGGCGCATCCAAGTATTCTCAAGCTTGGAGTCCGGTAAAGTAAAGTCCTAAAGCAACTGTAAGACCTAGGGCTTGTATGGCTTCCGCTCGATTTTTCTCTATAATTCTATGGTGTGCTCATGTTATTGTTACTCCAGAGGAAAGGAGGACGGCTGTGTTAAGTAATGGTACTAGAAAAGGGTTGAGAGGTGAGATTCCCGTAGGAGGTCATGTAACTCCAATTTCAACTCTTGGAGCTAGGCTTCTGTGGAAAAATGCTCAGAAAAAGGCAAAGAAAAAACATACTTCTGAGGTAATAAATAATATCATTCCATAACGTAATCCTTTTATAACGACTAAAGTGTGATGTCCTTGAAAGGTTGCTTCTCGAATAACGTCTCGCCATCATCTAGCTGCGCATATCGAGGTTGCTATGAGTCCTAGAATTAATAGGTAAATTCTTCCTGAATGAAACCATACTACCAGCCCGGAAGTCATTATTAAGGCTCCGAAGGCTGCTATTAATGGTCAAGGTCTTTGGTCTACGAGGTGGAAAGGGTGTTGATGGGTCATAATTATAGGTTTTGATCAAGATAAAAGTTTACTAGGGAAGTAAAGACATATGCTTGGATGCAAGCTACACCTACTTCTAATATAAAAAGGAGGCCTAAAATTATTAGCGTTAAAAATCTTAGTAAAGGGGAAGAAGCCAAGATCCAAGTGGCAGTTGAGAGAAGAAATATTAAGAGGTGTCCTGCTGTTAAATTGGCTGCTAGTCGTAACCCGAGTGCTATGGGCTGTGCTATAAGTCTTAGTGTTTCTATTAGTACCATTATTGGGATTAGGAATGACGGAGTTCCTTGGGGGACTAAATGCCTGAGTCGTCTTTTAAATGCTAGGTAAAAGCCAAGTATTTTAACGCTCATTCAGAGCGGGACTGCTAGGCTGTAAGTGAAGGAAGCGTGTCTGGTGATAGAGAATGCGTAAGGAAAAAGTCCCATTAGGTTTATCGAGATTATAATAAAAAATACTACTGTTAGTGTGGGTATTCATGGAGCTGCTGTCTTCTTTCTTTTTTGGAAAATGATCTTCATAACTTCGAGTCGAATGGTGTTTCATATGTATAAGACTCGTCCTCTGAAAAAATTGGTTGGAAAAATGAATAGTAGTCATCTTAGGGCTAAGATTGAAGAAACAACCTGAAGGGGAAGGAAAGCTATAATGTCTGGGGAAAATTGACCAAAAAGTCTAGTTACCATGTTCATCTTTGTTGGTTGTCCTGCTTTTGAGCTCTGGAAGTGATGTCTTCTTTGTTTTCTAAGGAGGTAGAAAATCATCTTTGCTTAAGTAGACAGAAGAGAAAAGTGACTACTAAAAGTCATGCTAGTAAAAATTTGAATAGAAATCATAAAAGGTCTAGTTGTGGCACTCTCCAGGGGGAGGATCTCCCATCTTCAGATCAAGAGGCTGAAGCTTTTTTTAAGCTACCTAAAGGTCTATTATATGATTAACTTTATTTATTCTTCGATGTTTTGGGTGATTCAGTTCTCAAAGTTTTCAAAGGGAACTGATTCAATAACAATGGGCATAAATCTATGGTTGGCACCGCAAATTTCTGAGCATTGCCCATAAAATAAACCTGTTCGATTAATGAGAAAAGAGGTTTGATTGAGTCGTCCTGGAACTGCATCCATCTTGACTCCTAGGGAAGGAACGGCTCATGAGTGGAGAACGTCTGCTGACGATACTAGGATGCGAATGGGATTTTGGAAAGGGAGGACTAGTCGGTTGTCTACTTCTAGGAGTCGAGGTTGACCTACTTCTAGGTCTGATGTTGGTACCATATAGGAGTCAAATTCTATTTCGTGGTAATCAGTATATTCATAGCTCCAGTATCATTGATGTCCGATGGCCTTTATAGTCAAAAATGGGTTTTTTACTTCATCCATTAAGTAAAGGAGTTGAAGGGAGGGGAAGGCAATAAAGATTAAAATTAGTGCTGGTACAATGGTCCATATTGTTTCTAGTTCTTGTCCTTCTAAAAAGAATCGTTTGGTAAAGGACGAAGAAAGAAGGGATAAGAGACCATAAAATACTAGAATAATTATGAGTGTTAGTATAATAAGAGTGTAGTCGTGAAAGTAAACAAGCTCTTCCATGAGAGGAGAGGACGCATCTTGTAGACCTAGTTGTGCTCAAGTTGCCATTTAACTTTGAAGAAGGTTAATTTTAGCAAGAAGATCTGTTTTATGTCTTCGTGATAGAGATACCATTAAGGCCAAACCAGCTCTTGCTTCACAGGCTGAGAAGGTTAGCAGAAGTATGGAAAATTTGAGGGAGGAGAAGTTTTCGTGGATTTGAGATCAGGTAGATATTTTTAGAAATAGGGATACTAAGAGAAGTTCTAGACAAAGAAGGAGGGATAAAAGATGAAGACGTTTTATAATAACGCCTACTACTCCTAGAAAGAAAAGGGAAAATAAAATGGCAGATAAAATTTTCATTTGAAGACCTTAGGTTATTTACTAAGAATTTGAAGGTCGAAACTTCATGTTTTTTAAACTAGTCTTCTTTTAATTACTTAATAGGGAGAAATGTAGTGGGAGTTTCTTCAAAGGTATGGTGGGAAGGAGGAAAACTTTCGTACTGTCATTCTAAGGAAGCTGGTACAAAAGAAGGTGCGGGTACTGGTCGCTGTGAGGCAAAGGCTTCTCAAATTAGGAATAAAAAGAATAAGGCACCTACTAAAGAGATAATGGAGCCTATAGACGAAACAGTTTTTCAAGTAGTGTAGGCGTCTGGGTAATCTGAGTACCGTCGTGGCATTCCTGCTAATCCTAGAAAATGTTGTGGGAAGAAAGTAAGATTAACACCAATAAACATAATGAAAAATTGTACCTTCGATCAAAGTGGATGAAGGGCTGTGCCTGAAAACAGTGGGAATCAGTGTGTGAAGCCGGAAAAAATAGCAAACACAGCGCCCATTGATAGTACGTAGTGGAAGTGAGCCACAACATAGTAGGTGTCGTGAAGAATAACGTCAATAGAGGAATTGGCAAGTACTATTCCTGTTAACCCGCCAACTGTAAATAAAAAGACAAACCCTAATGCCCATAGTAGTGGTGTTTCCCAGACCAGCTTTGAACCTTGAAGAGTGGCCATTCAGCTAAATACCTTTATACCAGTTGGTACCGCTATAATCATTGTAGCTGCTGTAAAATAGGCTCGGGTGTCAACGTCCATTCCTACTGTAAACATATGGTGGGCTCAAACTAAGAAACCTAGAATTCCGATGGCGACCATGGCGTAAACCATTCCTAGGTAGCCAAAGGGTTCTTGCTTTCCTCTGTAGTGAGCTATTACGTGGGAAATCATTCCAAATCCTGGAAGAATGAGGAT
Source organism: Stichopus horrens (assembly GCA_009801055.1). NCBI lineage: Eukaryota > Metazoa > Echinodermata > Holothuroidea > Aspidochirotida > Stichopodidae > Stichopus > Stichopus horrens. Next base: position 940 of record VJOZ01423833.1, on the reverse strand, counting down.
GTAAACTTCTGGGTGCCCAAAAAATCAGAAAAGATGTTGGAATAAAATTGGGTCACCCCCTCCAGCAGGGTCAAAAAAGGTAGTTTTTATTTTTCGGTCTGTGAGAAGCATAGTTATAGCTCCTGCTAGGACTGGGAGTCTAAGAAGGAGAAGGAATGCTGTTATAAAAACCGACCAAACAAATAAAGGAAGTCGATCAAAAGTAACTCCCGGTGTTCGCATTTTTATTATTGTAGTGATAAAGTTAATTGAAGCAAGTATGGAAGACGCTCCAGCTAAATGTAGGGAAAAAATGGCCAAATCCACTGACCCTCCGGCGTGCGCAATGTTTCTCGAAAGTGGGGGGTAAATTGTCCATCCAGTTCCAACACCTCTTTCGACTCCCGCTGAGGCTAAAAGAAGAATAAAAGAAGGGGGGACTAGTCAAAAGCTCATTTTATTCATCCGTGGGAATGCCATATCGGGGGCTCCTATCATTAATGGTATTAGTCAATTTCCAAATCCACCAATCATTATAGGCATTACCATAAAAAAGATCATCACTAAAGCATGGGCTGTTACAACTACATTATAAATTTGATCGTCTTGAAGAAGGGATCCAGGCTGAGCTAGCTCTGTTCGAATAATTACTCTCATTGCTGTGCCTACCATTCCTGCTCACGCCCCAAAAATTAGGTAAAGAGTTCCAATGTCCTTGTGTTTTGTAGAAAAAAGTCAACGTCTTAAGTTCATGTTTCTTAAGTTAAAAGCATTTGATATTAACACCTGGCTAAAGTTAAAAAACTTTTTATTTTTCCTGAAAAATTAAAAAAAACCAAAGGGGGACCCCTTGTATATTTTTTTTTAAATTTTTTTGTATGGAAAAACCTAATGATTGAAAAAGGCAGAAGTTTTTAGTCACATTGTGTTTCCGATAGAAGGCTTTTTTTTTTTTTTTTTT
>VJOZ01248437.1:0-11069 GCA_009801055.1 Stichopus horrens | reverse complement strand
GTTGAGGAAAGATGCAAAAAATAAGTAACTTTATAACAACATCTACAGTGTATTTTTCGTTTCAATTTTATTTCAAACTTTTAACCGTTTTGACAACATTACAGCATGAAGTAGGTAAAACAAATACAAATATATTGGAAAAGAAATATGAATAATACTTAAATATTAGCAATATTGTAATCTAACACAGATTATACGTTGGTTATACATACGATAAACTTGTTCAATAATCTCACACCAAGATAGAGCAACATGGAGTTTGGAGTTTAACATCTCATCTCCAGAAACCATTCCAGAAAAACAAGACTGTACAGAAATTGAATTTTTGCAGTGTTTAATTTCCATTACGTTCTTCGTAGTGGAAACAACTTAAAAACTACACTGTAACAAAATATTGCCAAAACTTTTCTCTACCCACAATTGTCCGAGAGTAAGGAACTCGCAAAAGCTGTATTAAAGCGGTTGCCGTTGATAATTTTAAAGTCAAAGAACTTTGGAAGAAATTTAATAGCCTGACTTTGTCATACAAGCAGACTTACTGCCTGTTTAACAAGTTCAAACGTTTCCTAGATGCACCCCGACACAACTCTACGTTGTTATGTGTACATGTTATCATTGATAATGTAAAATTCAAAAGGTTGAATGACGTAGACCTGTCACTCTAGAAGAGGTGCTTATATAGCGATAATAAATGATAAATATTCTGTTGCATGATTTTCAGAAGCAATGCAAAGTCTCATTTCCGCATAAAAGATATATTGTTCCTCGGCAAAATTAACAAGATCATTCATTTATGTGTTTTGTCAAAATACACATGTACGCTGTACCTTTGTTTTAAAAGATCGGCTATGATTTTTTTGGGGGAACTTCTTTTATTTGCCATAGTCTTCCTTCACAATAAGCTTTTAGCTACTACCCTGCTTGAAAATAGTTGTTTCAGTTTATGTTATGTTTATCCCACAATATAATTCCCCCCAAACATATATATATATATAGTTATGGTTATAGTTATAGTTGTATAGAGTTCTTCTGTGGAAATAATGCAACGTATGAAGACACAAGAGAAACAAATGAAAAGAAAGTTAAAATAGTTTTAGTTGTGTTTGCGTCGAATAATGTCCCCATCACAATCAAAACACGACCTCCAACGACCGTAGCTTGTCATACCGGTAATACACTGATACAATATTTACAGCTGCTTGAAAACAGTAAATGGAAATAAAGTCCTTTACAGGGTTAACTCTAGATTCAATAATATTTTATATAGACGTTTTGAATGATTTTTGTTCGATGTCAACTCTTTATATACAATACCAAGTTAAACATGTTGTCGCATTAAAAGCAGTAAATAGATACATTATTTCATACAGAGGCTTCAGTATAAGCATTTACATTGGACAATGTGTAAGAAAAGATGTTCGCATTACGTGACATTACCGGGATTCGTAATTAAGAAACAAGCATCTAAAGTTGTTGTACAAATTAAAATCACATGAGCATTGATGAAATCACACTGTGGATATTCCACACTACCAGAAACTTGAGAAAAGAATAGAATGCAAAACGAGTTGGTTTAAAGAAGGAGCCTGCATTGCATCAAAGTAATTTTGATCGTGAAATTTGTTTTTTCACCGTGATGACCGAAACCATGAGACTCGAGGTGAAGCCTTCGGAGTTTATAAAAGTAGTTAAAAGTGATTAAATTTGATTGGCGTTTTAGAAAAAGAAAAAACACATAAACAAATAGGTTTGACAGACAACATAATTATGGTCTTTCTATTTGTCATCACGTTGTCGTCAGTTTAGTGACTTACGTGTACATGAAATCCGGGTAGTTTTCAGATTCACATGGTATCGTAAAGAATTACCTTCCCGTTAGAAAGACATAATAATCCATGGTGCTTCACAAAGCTAATCGCTATGGCCTCATTACTTGCAGTATAAGTTCCTTCACAACTTAGTCTGACGGAGTTTCCATTTTCTCGGTAAGCCATTACATTGTAAGGCTGTTCTTTCTTACCATCGGTTTCTTTACTTTTCCACAAAATTATAAAATCAGTAAAATCGTGAAACATGTTGGAAGGAAAGAGTGACTTGGCACCATCTGGGCTTTCAAAAGTTCGAATTACATCTTTTGGAGACATGTCAGTGACAACTTTCACCTCCGTGCCGTTGGAGTAGGCGTATGTTAAGGTGTCACGCATAAATCCTGCTGCAATGTGAGGTTTCTCTACCAACTCAACAACCTCAAGAGGAACCAGGTCTCTGTCTAGTCTTGTTATCGAGTTGGAGACTGAATCAGTAATCATTACACCAGCCGGTAACAATTGACCCAATATCACACTTAGGCATGTGATTTCAGAACCATCTGGCAGATGTAAATCTTTTACCGTAAACGAGTTATAGTAGCAAGAATCTTGCTGCACCATAAGTTCAACTTGAAATATGTTAGTACCACATCCAATTAAAATGGAGACTTTTCGTATCGCAATAAGTAGCATGTTACATACTGCGATTCTAGGTAACTTGTCTCCGAATCCCAGAAGGCATTCTGATTCAATAGAATGCGACCAGTAAGTGAGGGATGTGTTTTTACAAGACACACAAGATAAGCGAATGTTCGGCTGATCCTGACTGCGTTCATCAATTACAATGACTAACTGTTGCTCATTCACACGAATCGCACCTACGATTGGACCATGTTTTATTTCCACAAAATTTGCAGATATGGATGAAGGGCAAAAGCGAACGGTGACAGCAACATCTTTCAGATTTTCACTTATGCTCTCCGCTTGTTTAATGCCCTTAGCTATTTGGTGTGAAAAAGTGTTAACTCTCTGTAGAAAGGTTAGATCATTCAAATTACTCTTTGCTTTTATAAACTCCAAAATATCATGACAGAGGGACGACAGATAACTTACCTCACTTTTATTTTTATCCATATTTTTCCCTTTGTATTCACTGATCTCTGATTGTTTTTTATTAGCAGTTTCAAACTGAAGTTTCATGGCATCTCGAAACTGTACAGAAAAGATAGCAAGCTCGTTGGTCACATCAACAAACCTATCATTTCCTTCGAGTGCGACTTTGTCTCGCTTAAGGGCGTCAATCATCCGTTTTACTTGCTGTAGATCTTCTTTGAGAGAAATATTATACTTCTCTATCTCTCCTTCAAAGTCGTTCTCAGAAAAGACGTCATGGTCCAGATGGGTAATAAATGCGCACTCGTAGCAAACGTTAAGACAGCAAGAGACACAGAGAAGTGGATTTTCTTCACCCAAAAGATGGTCACAATGCTCGAATGGTGCCATTTCTGTTGAAGATTTTAGGGTTTCTTTACTTATTCAGAGAAAACACACTAAGAATGTTTTAGTTCAAAGGTTCTTCGTATTGTTCATTCCACATATATATGGAAAGCTACAAATCAAATAAAAAAAATCACATTATTTGCCCTTATCATGTCTTAAAATTGCAATGTTAAAAGAAATAAACTTGCTTGTATTTATTTGTCATGACGATTTTCTATGATTTGTTTGTGGAAAAATAACGGTTAAGGAGTTCACACAAAACAACATATGTCAAAATGAACTTAAAAACTGAATAACCATATCCTAGGTCATTTCACATGTTTCCAAGATTACCAAGTCTTCTCGAACTTGCAACATTATGTTCACCTTCTTCTGAAGTATAATTAAAAAACTGAAAATCTGCTTTTATTTGCTATGTCGCCAATATTACCGGGTTATCTGAAGTCTCCCCAAAACGGTTATCCGTCCATGAAATACTAAACCAGGTCTCCTACCACTTCGAATTGCGTAAGTGGTAGGAGACCTGTACCCAACTTCCTGTTACCAACATATTAACTACTCCGATTATGATGTCAACATATCCGTGATGTTTGTCTTCTTCTAAGATGACAAACACTTTTCTCGGAGGAAGGATGGAGAGTCAGTCGTTCATACTCTGAGTATGTTTAACGGTTCCCTTCATGTAGCCTGCGTGTATGCCCTTAAATTGTACGCGAATAGAATCTCTCAATAAGTTTCGGCACATTCGCTCAATGCCGCATAGCTCTAAACTTTATTTCACTCACGACTAGTAACTAATCACTTTGTATCATATTCCAATCACATGCACCTGGTGGAAGTTGAATAGATTTTTACTGTGCTGTTACATACTTTGTAAATGTCACTAATTTTAGGAATGGAGGAATTACTGACCGATCAGTGGATTGTTATGGCAAACGTCATGAGAAGAATTTGTCAAATGCTGACCAACCCACACTTTGAGAAACGAGAGTTAATCTTAATCGATTTGAATCTCTAGTGAATACCGTTATATCCTATTTCAGGTATTGTTTATTTTGATGAAACGCTAAACTCTGCAAGCGACAATGCATCAAACATTCAATGACCATTTCTTATTTATAATGTGTCATACAGTTCTACTTTGCCATTTGAAAGGCAAAGGAGCCCATTGTTCTTCACGAAGCCAATACTTAACGCTTCATTGTTGTTCGAATATGTACCCTCGTGGCTGATCCTAATCAAATCACCACTTGAACTGTAAACCATTACTTTGCATAGTTTCTTTTGTTGTCCTTCACTTTTCCACAAAATACTAAAAGCAGCCGCATCGTGAAACATATCAGCAGGATAGAAACTTTCATCTCCATGGGGATTTTCTAGGTTTCGAATTATACATTTTGGTGACGTACCATTGATAAGCTTTACCGCCTTGCCGTCAGAGTACGCGTATACAAACTTCATGTCAAAAAACCCCGTTACTAAACGAGGTTTTTCCACTAAGTCAATTCGTTCAGTTAATGTCAACTCTTTGTCAAGTTTATATATAGTTTTGGAATAGGAATCTGTCAAAAGGACAGCTACACCGCCACTTCCTTGAGATCTCACTATACTAATACTTGAGATGACTGAACACTTTGGCAGATTGAAATCTTTAACGGATCTAAACTCATAATAGCAGGATTCATCTGAAGTTGCTCGAATATTAACCTTAATTAATGTAGAACCGCAACCAAATAAAATACAAATGTTTGGCTGGGATACCAGTAAAGTGCTACACAGGGCAATTTTTGGTGCGTTGGAGCCGAATCCTAGAAAACAATCTTCTTCAATGGAATGAGACCAATACAGGTGCGCTGTGTTACTGCATGACACAGATGATAAGCGAACGGACGGTATATCTTGATGGCGTTGGTCGGTAACAATGACTACTTGGTTTTGTCTTACACGAACAGCTCCTACGATTAGACCAATTGTAATACCAACAAAGTTAGCAGAAATAGATGCAGGACAAAAGCGAAAGAAAATGTTATCATCTTTCAAACTTCCTCTGATCCTTTCAGCTTGTTTCATGCCCTCTGCGATTTGATGTGTGTAAGTGTTTATTTTCTGTAAAAGTACTAAATGACTCCTTTCGATAGGTGTTTCAATATTTCTCTGAATAATTTCTGTAAGTGACAACAGATGTTGTAAATCTTTAGCAATTTCCACTTGGGTTAAGTCTCGACTTCGAGAAATTTCTCTCAACTTATTTTCAGAAGAACAAAGTTGTCTTTCTATGCTGTCAGAGAAACATTTTGCAATGACTGCCACATTTCTGTTTATCTCTCCATAACGAACATTTGCTTTGGGTGTATTTACATCTTTTTCAAAAGAATCAATCATTTCGTGGACATTCTTTAGTTCTTCTTGAACGAATTGTTGATACACCTCTATTTCGTTGCCAAATTCTTCTTCGGGGAATACTTCATGATCCTTATGGTCGAAAAAGGTACATTCGTAACACACGTACATGCAGCAAGAAACGCAAAGTAGCTGACTCTCTTCTTCCAGGTGCTTACAACTCTCAAAAGATGTCATTTCTGTTGGAGATTTACATGTTGGCGATCACAATAACAGAGAAATTATTTCCTCTAAGGTGTTTGGTTGAATATTAATACATATCACTTAAAGAAAATTGCATAGTTTTCAAGATTTGCACAAAATACCTGACATTACAGTACTTATGCAGTTCAGTCACGTTAAAATATGCAAACACATCTAGCCTATCTAATATTCAATTATGAAAGTTACATATTGGTTGTCACGGAACGTCTTATTTGCCTTGATCTTCAGAAAATTGAACATTAATTGCTTCTTTCGGAATGGAAGTTTTATATGTATGTAAACACAAGAGAGAACTATTATGATTATTCATATTGTTATAAAATCAAAGAGTATAAAATATGTTAAAAAACTCTTGGAATAGTATCATAGTAAATGTTTTGTTGTGACAAATTGCAGTAAAACTTAAAAAATATTTTCCTATTGATCCCTATTTGCACTCTTGAGTGGCTCTTTCAGGGCACCTACTCTTACGAATGTTGCGTGTTACACTTATTTTAATTCANNTTCTATTAAGTTTATCTGAGAAGATACCTACAATATTTGTAATACAATGAACACTACAAAATGAGTCATCTCACAACAACTGTTTACTTTTTAAATTGATATCATGTTATTTTTAGAGAATATCTAAACTATCAATCCATTTATATAAAAAGGATTAAGAGTCTCAACAGTCTAAAATTTCCAAAAAGCCCAATAGCTACACTTGCACAATTTTCGTGGTTATCCTTGTCTCATGCAAACTATAAACTATATCCATGTATGAAGTACAAAACAAGAATGTGAAACAGTAAAAGATTAGGAAAACATTTAACTGTTTTAAAATTAAAAAAACTGTTTTAAAATAATACCTTCGCTGTCTCCTCCTAGCGAGTCCCCGTCAACGGATTCTGCAATAAAAAAAAAAGTTGTAAAAGTAACAGGAAGATATTCCGACTCTGTTGGAGAACAGTTACAACGATGACACATTTTCCTTGGTAGAGAATATTCAAACTATCCAATCCATTAATATAAAAACCGCTAAGAGGCTCAACAGTCTAAAATATCAAAAAGTAAAAAAATTAATATTTCCCCAATTTTCCTGTTATCGGAAATGCCGTTATCCCTGTCTCATTCACAACTGTATACTATATCCATATATGAAGTACAAAACAAGTACCTTCAACAGTAAAATATTACGAAAACATTAAAGTGAAAATAGTACCCTCGCTGTCTCCTCCTCGCGAATCCCCGTCAACGGATTCTGCAACAAACAAAAAACTGTAAGTATACCAGCACGTTATTCCAACTTCGTTGGAGAACAATTACAACTACGATGAGGACAAATTATGAGGGCTGCTGATATGTTTTGTTTTTTCTTTTTCAAAAGGAGATTGAAACATTTTTAAACACATTTCTTTTTGTTAACAGTTAGTTCTTTGCATTCATAAAAAGTTACTTCAAGAGAGCATTTTTTTCTTCTTTGCTTGAATAGGCGAAATTCTGAAAGCTGATTGAACTTAGCAATTTTCTAATGAAACAATCACGTGATTCAAATCGCCGTTTTAATCACACACCACCGTGAAATACTATGTATCGAAACTAAGACACTTATTACACTTCCCACCTACATTGGATCTGAAGCCAAAATAAAGCTTGATGTATGGCCTGACAAGAGTTGTTTTAGGTGTTTTCCATATTATTAAATATATAACATTATATTACTATTATATAAATGAATATAGCCTAAATTTAATTTGAGCATTTTTAGATGCTGGTGTGACTCTGGTAGCTGTGGTGGGTCATTGTCTGATAGGAATGAGAAGCTTAAATTCTTATGGATAATTGTGATAAAAGCTCATGTGAAATTCTTTAGTTATACTTGATGTCATTATAAGCCTTCAATGCAGGTATAAGTGAACCTTAGGCTGTATTTCTATCACAACTCTAACAGCATTGCAGAGTAATACATTAATNNTGTAATATTGTAAATTATTTTTAAAATGATGGAAAACTGAAATAATATCATTACAAATGTATATCATGAGACATGCATATAATCATGATGACCTTCAAGAGAATGTAATCCATTATATAATGTGATACTCACCGGCTAATTTCGCTGACTGGTAACTTCTTACTATGTCAGCTAATTTCAGCATACCAAGTTTTTGTAAGCATTCCAGAAGAGGCTCCACATCAGCTTCCGATATCATGTTCTTGTCTTCCAGCTTTAAGATGTATTTTACGTCATCTTCGATATCGTTGCTCTCCATAAACTTCCGCTCAACGTCACAGTAATTTAAGATCTTTCGTCTTTCTTGCACTGTGGTATTGGTGTAAAGTTGGTGACAAAGACTTTTGTATTCTGTAGGTGACTATTGGTTGGAAGTAAACATAATATTATGAATGAAGGTTGGTCATATGGTTATTAAGTATATTGCTTTTATGTAATTTAATGTATTTTACATAAATAAATATAATGAATTGTGCCAATTGAAAGCAATATCAACATTTAGTGGACAGAACAGCATTGTTTAATTTATTTGGAGTAAAATCTTACAGTAAAATACGAACCAGTTGACCTTCCTTACTTTACAATAAAGTAGAAAAATGGAATACCAAAAGGGCTTTGTGCTTCCTCGCTATATGATTCTATTATGGCAAACATGAATTCCAAACATGACAAGGATGAGTTCAACTACAGTAATTGTNNGACCTTTCACCTCCTCTTAAAATATAAATGCGGAAAAAAATATGGATATTATCTCTTCAACATGGACAATACAGTAAACATAAAATCCCTCACAATTAATTATTTTTTTTTAGACTTTGACTACTAAATACTGAAATTTTGAATATGAGTCACAGACGTGCATAGCATGAGATCACTCATATTCTGTCTAGACCCTTTGACCTCTGGTGACTCCAAATGACCTTGACCTCCTCCAAAATCTGCAGGTGTCATTTACGCAATACGAGCAATCCACATGCTATATATGAGATGCTCCCACTGTTATCCTTCCTACGTTATAGCGTTGACAAAGTTTTTTTTTCCAGTTTGTCCTCCGGTGATCTCAATGAGCTTTGACCTTCATCGAAAACAACAGGCATCGCCTACCTAGTGTGACAAACCGACACATCAAGTATGACATCGGTCGAAATTACCCTTCTGGAGACAATGTGTTTAGAAGTTTTTACGGTTTGACGTCTGGTGACCTCAAATGACTTGTGACCCTCCACCAAAAACAAAGGAGTCTTCTTCTCAGTATATGCAATCCACTCATCAAGTATAACATTAATTAAGATTACCCTCCTGGAGATATTGCGTTAACCAGTTTTTAACTTCACACCAGATGAGCTCAAATGACCTTGAACTCGACAAAAGACAATAAGGATCATGTACTCAATATGGCAGATTGCATTTGAAATACACTGTCAGTCATGCTTGCCGTTCTCGAGATATAGTGTTTACAAGGTTCGCACAATTTGTCCTCTGGTGACCACAAATGAAGTTTGACCTCGACCAAAACCTGTAGAGATTATCTACTCAGTATGACCAACTCACACCAAGTATCTTTTCTTGACATAACGTCTTCACAAGAATTGTCACATACACAAATACACACGGCATCACCATCGCATAGGTTTCGCCTCCCTTCTAAAAGGAATCAAAAATTAAGAAAAAAAAAACGTATAGACCTAACAAGCATAATCCAATGACTCTGGTAGTACATTCCTTTCTTATTTTCTGTTCATCATAATTTTTCCCAAAGTAATTTACTACAATACTTCAAATTCACGAAGCATATTCTCCTGTGAAGCATGCAGTGACAAACCAAACATGGTATCATTTGAGAAATGAACGACTGTTTCACATTGGCTGATGGAGAGTTTGATCAGTACAAGATTTGGAATAAATTACTGTGTTTTCATGGTCATAATTATCCATATGTATGACTACTACTTAGCCAAAGAACACATTCTTTTCGTTTTCAGCATGGATTCTTCTGTTTAATCGGTCGATGTAGCTCATTTCTTCTAATTTTCAATCACTTTTAACAAGTAACATATTGTGCACATGTCAGAAAGTAAATGTACGTAAACATGAATGTAATGTTGGACCGTCCATCACATTCGTCACTCTAGCATTAGGTCATACACTTCAACATTTGAAGAGAGGTAAAATACGTGTAACCGTACGTAGTTTGTCTAGGTCAATGACTGTTGAAACTCTACGAAATTACATATCAATCAAAAGAGCTCATTTTGAAAACACTAAGAAGCAGTAAATGCTTTTGGTAATCTCAGATAAACCAATAAGTACGGTGGACTTTTATTTTTTTCACGAGTAGCTACCTTGGTGCCAAACGAACTTGACATACTTTGTATTGCAACATTAACGAAACTCTTGATCTGAGCATTAACGTCGACAAGCTCAATAGGATTGAACAAAAGGGTTTTTAAGCATCTTTACCAAATGTTTGACTAACAAATGGAGAGAGGGATGAATAGATGAATTGATTTGTATATTATGGAAATGGCCAGGGCTCTTGCTGCCTTTGAGTCGTATGANNCGTATGAGGTTTTTTTTTCTCTATTTAGTATATTTTGTGTACGTTGTCATGAAATGAATTGTTGCAAAATATATCATTCCACATAAAAGTTCATGTGGAACGAAAGTTTTTCAAAGGCCAGATATATAGCAGGTTTGACGTACTTCCTTATACATATGCTTATTAAACACCTCTTAATTTCTACTTAATAAATCTCTAGAAATTACTCTTGAATACCAGTAAATGTCAGCCAGCATTCAACATTTTAATCTGCAGGTAACAACGAAGATATCATACAAGTGACAAGTCGGACAAAGATATATTTCACATAAATTGGGAAGCATAAACGTATGACCGTTTATCCAGTCACCGATATGGAACTACTGTTTCAAACTGTAATACGATGTTTCTACAAACGATAACCGTGTGCTTCAGCCGTTCTACTATGCTCACAAGTTAGCTAAATAACTTTTTTCCATATTTGTGACCAAATGACGTATAGTATGTGACGGTATACGAAACGTTCTAATATGAATTATTCTGATGCCCAAAGGAAAGCAAGCATTTAAAATAAAGCTCAAGGAGTATCGTCAAGGACTCGCACCTCTTGTTTAACTATCCT
>VJOZ01228306.1:0-10245 GCA_009801055.1 Stichopus horrens | reverse complement strand
TTTTTTTTTAAGAGAGTTCAGTGTACTGTTCAAACCTTCTTATCATTTCTTATTTGATGACTCTTCATAACTATGGTGTGGAAACAATACAATGAAAGCTAAAAAACGATTAAGTGAAATGTGATTCGTTTCTATGTACTAAGTATTGTAATTGTATGTTGTTCGATTTAATATGCACTATCCACTATCTCTACCAGATCTACCAGTAGGCCTAGTATCAATAGCTACATTAAAATGTAGCACAAAGGAGGTAAATTTTACAATTAGACGTCATTTCTTACCTTGGAAGGGGTCGATTTTAAAGGTGCAATTTTCCATAAACTCAGAATATTTACTGAAATAGGCTAACACTCCTATTTTTCTCTGGACAGCGTTGCAACCGAGAGTTACCAAGTCATCACATGGCGTTACGTTAACTTTCAGCGTCAATACGTTGGAATCCAATGAGAACAAATTTCGATGTTCGCAATCACTGGATGAGATGGAATCAAGGTCAATAGAAGGAAATGCGTTACTGATTGAACGAGTAAGTTGCAAATCGGGAAAACTGAATGAGTTTGACGGCATCTTCATCTCCTGCAGTTGACAAATTATTGGAGAGTCAGGTTGATAGATAACAAACAGGCGAAAGGTGTGATCTAAAATCAGTGGACATGGTTCAGAGGTAAAGCACCATCCAGTCAAAGTAACTCGATATGCACCAGCATCTTTTGGTCTAGCTCTTCTCATTCTCGACGAAAATCGAAGTATTCGATCTTAATCATCATCATGAAAATTATCAACTCGAAATTGATAATTCTTGATGGTTGTATACTCTCCCCACTGTGGTAGTGTTGCAGAATAAATATCTCTACTGGTGGCACTGTCCGACGTGCCGTTAAACAAAATATTAACGATTAATAATTGTTGCAGGTTTCTGTAAAGGGTCTGGTTAATGTCAGGAAAACGCGTGTTACATTGGGCAACAACGTAGCAGTCGGAGATTGAAATCATTAGTCCCTGTTTACAAACCATATTACATTGTTTGGACTGGGAGCGAGAAAAATTGATCACAGAGGGGCAGACAAACAGAACTGAAAGTTCACGCTTATGTGAACAGTTTCGAAGTATTTTCACCTAACGTCTATAGAAACTTGTCAGTAAATTTTAATATGCACAAGTACAAAACACAATGAAATTTCTAAGTCTATGTGAAAAATAATATCTTTAATATTTAATCTTTTGAGAGATTATAAATATGTTTAAAAAGAAAGCTGTTTGTTGAATTATCATTGTTTGCCATGTTCTTCCTGATGCTGCTATTTCTAAAGCGTTATATACTTGAAGTGAAGCTCAATAACAGTATACTGGACAGTACTTGTGTCATGTCATTTTGACTCAAGGACAGATCTTGTCTGCCTATTGTTTTACATTTACTGTTCGACGCCTGAGTAAGTTACCTCGGTATTTGGTTTCGCTTTCATATTTCCACAGTCATCTATAGAAGTCGTTTCTACTGCTTTGTATTTATTTAAGCGATTAATTCTCTCTCTTCAGTAGTTGTTACGGATATTATTACGTATTCTTTTCATGTCAGTTAAATCCATTATCACTGTCTGTTTTCTCCTTCTTCAGCTATTCTCTAATACAATAGCTCTCAGATTATCAGTGAGTAGAATTATGTATTCGTGGCATTTTTCAAATGTTAGGAAGGTGTAGACCTGAATAACTGACTGTTCAACTTTATAGTTATCAATATCATCGAATGCCTCCTGCCTGGAGTGGCTCGCAAATCTACAACGATAATCATTTACGTAAAATAGTTCTCACCTCTCAGTTGGTTTTTTGTGCGTTTCAGGTCAATCTCCCAATGTTCGGGCTAGAATATTTGAACAGTTAGTGTAAACCGTGACTTCCAATAAGTGTGTATCTATATTTATATAGTGCAACCTCTTAAAAGTGATAGCTGAAGCGTCTAATAAAAAGGTCAAGGAACTTCAAAGTAGTTTGCAAGTGGAATGTGAACATCTCCTTTCAGAGTTCGACACTATTACCTCCCACCAAATCTGTTCGAGAACTTAACATGAGTTTCCAACATTTAACTTCCAACTGAAACTACGTGAACACCAAATGTTTCTTAAAACTGTGAAATATCCTATCCTCATCACACATGCTCCTGAAGAGAACCCATCTAAGCGTCGTAACAGAAGATTTGTCAGCGTAGGACATCACAGAACCTATTTCCAATTCATCTTAACCTGTCCACAGTAATGATAGTCTACAACGTCTTAGCAAAACAACAACCTTCCTGATTTGAGCCCCATCAATCTCTCTTCAAAAGAACTCCCTGCAACAGAGATATCACTACTTTCAAAAGGGCCGGCATTTTCGTCGAGGTCAAAAGATATTACCTATCTAGATGAAGACATGCCAATACTTAGATCAAGACGTATCCGGTTAGCTGTCCATTTCCACCGTACCACTGACACCACTGATCCTGTTATCAGGATCCTGACACAGGTCGACGCACTTTCTATTCCCACCCATCCCTAAGAAGATTACATGGATCCTTCCCAAAACACATTACCCAGAAGTGGAATTATCCTTCTACAAAGTTCGCCAGGACATTATCAACGCGTCAATCCAAAGGCAAACTAGGGATAATCTTACTAAAGATGAAGGAAAAGCCCTCAGAACTGTGCGTGAAGAAGATCAAGTCATTCGACTACAAGATAAAGGAAATATATTTGTACTGTTTGTGAGAGAATATTATATCCAGAGGATGACCACCTAATTGCAGAGGAGTTAACACTATACATGCCCCTACAGATGACCCTACCAGACTTTTCTTCGACAAAGTTGTTATGTGGGCTAAGAAATGGTATTATGCTAAGCAACCACGTAAAGAAATTTTTGAATGAGGTATTGATGACAAACCCAATGCTGAAGTCGTGTGTGGTAATGTTACAACTCATTAAGTAATAACCCACGCCGTCTTATGACGTCATGCTTGTTTATGGGATGTGATTGCAAAGTTCCCAAATATTGACAAAAATCTTGGTATTCATGCCGTCTCAAAACTACTTGATTCTAGAGTTAAGAAATTTCCGTCAAGTAATGGCATATACGCTTACAATTTCTGCTTCTCATGTAACAACAGTTAATTCAGTGGCAAGAAAAATCTACACATTCACGACAATGGGACTAAAAATGCAATTACGCTGACTTGGCAATGGACATAACTGATGAACGTGCTAGACCAGAATTTTCCGTTCAGTCCTATAGGTACCACGGTGGCGCTACCACAACTATATCATTAAATCTAGACCCATGGCTTTTATAAATTAATGGATTTGAACACTTTTATCAAGAATATTTACCCCACAATTCGTTTTGAATTAGTTTATTCCAAGCACAAACGTATTGTCTTAGATGTCGCTATCCATATGAATGATGGCCTTCTTACTTCTGATATTTATGCTAAACTCACTAACAGTCACATCTATCTTCCCTTGCTCCCACCTGACCCATTGCGAAACGTCAGTCCCTATAGTGTTGCATCACGCTTCCGTAAAAAAATGTCCCATTGATTCCACTTTTGTTGTCCGTAGCAACAAAAAAAAATACAAATCGAACAAGGCTAATGTGATGTTAAAATGGTATAGGTGTACATAAGTATTATAGTTTAGTATTAGTTAATGGCGGGGTAACGATGTTCACAGGTTCACAGTTCACAGCAGAATACTTAACGGCTGACAGGAGTAAGAACCAATTTAAAAGATTATAATCTTTCAAATTTAGAATTAACTTGTGGGAGGAAGAGAACTTCAGGATTGAGGGACAGCAATTGTAAACTTGTAAACTGTATTTGTTATCCTGAATAGTGTTGAGGAATGAGAAAATAATATTTAATAGATGGTAGATTGTTTCAAATATAGTACGGGTCATAAATGTAAAATGTAATACACCGGGTCAACCTCTAGAGTCTCCGGAGTCACAAGCCTGCCATGTTTAACGACAAAACACGTGCGACGTTGTTATCTGCTTCATAGTTCCCCTCACAGCTTATCTATTTTTTTTTTACCACCCCTTTGGAACAAATCCAAAATACCAGCAACACCAAGAGAAACCACCTCAGATGTGACATCTGCTGGACAGCACAAACCTTTAAGCCCTTTGGCTTCAACAAAAAAAATAAATAAACTGCAATCCCAAACCATCAATTTCAGCTCTTATCTTCTTCGCCTTTTGTAACTTAAGCTCATTCTTGCCTTTACCTCTAATGATCTCTCTTCATTTTGTTAAATTCAGTACTTCTCCCATATTTTTGCATAAACATTTTGGCTTCTATCCTCATTGTACATTAAACTTAACACTGAAGAATGTCGAACAACCAAAACGTTTGCTTTCTTTAAAAAAATTCTCAAGTAACAGAAGTTCATTTTCTTTCTTTTCACTTTTTCTGCGTTCTTATCCTTTTTAATTATGAAAGATACTGGTTTGTATTCCTGTTAGATCCTTCTGGAACTGTTGCTATTTACTATATTCCGAATATATATATCTATATTGTGAACCTACTTGTATTTTTTTAGAAGGAATTTGCTAGCCTGTTGGCATACGGACATGAATTCTCGATTTTTTTTTCTAGTGTAAGGTGCACTGGTGCGGGATGAATACAAGGAAATACTTTTCAAATAGACAGATATTGCGTTTCTTTGTTTTGTTGTTGTACGGTTGTGTTCGTTGGAGAATTTGCCATTTGATTTGGAATTTCATGTCCCTTTTCTTTAGCCACCAAATATACTTTCTGTTTGGTATCTTTCTCTTTGTGTTTATTAGTAACTGAACTTCTGTGATTGTTAAAGCGCGCTTTGAATTCCATTGCGCAGATTCGCAGATTCCAATGTATGACTGTGCTTCTTTTTTCCATGACTGTTGTTGGTTAACATGGGCTTACTTCTACAATAAATGGACATTACTCTTTGTCCCGGAAGTTACTTTGCTTTATTCCTCTTTTGGTGCGCTATCATTGGGAGTGAATGGGAGTGAATGTGGGAGTCAATCGTTTTTAATGTTAGGCATACAGTTATAACTAAGTTTAACTTTGTTCCTAAAATAAAAAATAAAATTTATAAATAAATATAAAATTTGTAAGTTGCTGGGAAGTCCTCGTTGATAATTCTGAATAAAGCTTTTGATAGATTGGTTTTCTCACTAAAGAAATTGTTGAATAATATTAGATTGTTGATTGTGTGATATGACCAAGATTGACCAAGTTTCATTTTGAATTGTATAGTTGAATATTTCAAGAGTTGAAGCGGTAACATTCTTCTTGTAGATTGTACTAGCGTTGTTCGACTTAATAGCATCGAAATCATCAACAGTAAAAATAGGAAAATGATCAGAGATATCATCCAAGATTATGTCAGAAGGAAAAGGAACCATCCGTGAAGAAAACATCTAAAAGTGTTGCAGAGTGTTTGAAGTCACTCTAGTCGGTAAAACTGTGCAGTGGCGAAAGGAATATGAGCAAATAAGGCCAGTAAATTTAAAACACTTACGGTCAGAATTATTTCATAGATGACAGTTAAAATAACTCATTAAAAAGGAGGGTTTGTTTTCTTAATTCATGGCCTCAAATAGCGAAGTTGCAATTCATAATACGTTATCATTAACTGCGACTGGGCAGTGCATAACTCCTACAATGACTGACAAATAAGACGCACGGATTTCTGCAAAGATTGACTCAAATCTCCCGACCCAAAGGATCCAAGATCTGATCGATTTTTAAATTAGTGATCGAAGTGCGTTTAAACAGAGAGCTACTCCACCACCCCTAACCCTGTTTAGAGATATGCTCTTAATTACAATTGGAAATATTTTTGAGAGAAAACGGGATTTGTTGGTCATTAAACCAGGTCTTCGTAATTGCAACCTCAGAAAAAGTGTAATCAATAGAATAGAGTGAAGATAATAAATTATGGCAGTTGTAATTAAACAACCTGGTATTTTACATGTAAATACTAAATGTAAATACTAAATGTTCTATCCCAAGTTGTGTTGAATTCTTGAAGAGAATTGTTATATACTTACACTGTACTGAATTGAATTGAAGTTGAAAAGAACTTAGAGGGGAATTAGACCTATCATCAATAAAAGTAGAGAAACGGCTAATAGTGCTCATACAGAAAATACAAAATTTATACCTGTGGAAATCAGTGACGGCATTAGCACGTACAGGAATTGTGCCAATTTGAATCTCGATGGCACTTATATCAGTTATCAGTTTTATTTGCTGGAAGGCAGACTATAAAAACAACTATAACAAAGGTGATCGAGTGAATACTTGTTGAGCTTGATTATATTTTGCTTAACCTTTTGTTGATAGCATGAGAAGTGTTCTTGATAAAATTCTGTTGGTGGTTTGAGTTTNNTTGATAAAATTCTGTTGGTGGTTTGAGTTTACTTGTACGTATTGTAGTGTATAATTTGGTCTGGTGAATGCTTATAGATCTCTCAGTAGGTAGGTCGAAGGTTACATCTTTCAGTGCACGTTACAGCATGGAGCATGCTCAGTTTGACTTGGAGTGGGACGTCACCCTTTATTTCCTCATAACATCACTTGTTTAATATGATAATTTGTGAGGTCTCACAACTTGTTTCGAAATGATAAAACTTGCATTTTTTTTATTTGGTTAATTGAAGCCCAAACTGAAACATTTGATCTAATTTCAAATCACACACACACACACACAAAAAAAACGAACTCATATTTCAACATGGAGGGAAGTGGTAACAAATAACAAAAGTGTCTCCACAGTAAAATGACGTCAATATTACCATTTACATGCTCAGTGCTCTAAAATTGGAATGGGCTGCCTACGTTGTAAAAAAATGACTTAAGAGTTAAGTAAATATGAGGAAAAACACTTCCTCCTATTGAGTCCACAAACCGCAGAACATGAGCAGGATCCATACACTCAGCAGTAGTGTTGAGAATCACTGCGTCTGATGAAACGCACTTTGACCCTTTAAATAGACTTATTTCAAACACAAGGCAGTCTTGCTTATCTTTATATTTCCCCCAATAAATTCCTTCAATTGTCAAATTTACAGAATAAAGATTCAAGTGTCATCGAATTTACAGTGATAGATTGCTTCAGAGACTCCATAAAAACTATATGGATAGTTCCACCCTGTGTTCACTACAAATGCATATTTTATGGCGTTGAATGGGTACATCGACGGCTGCAATACATACACTAGCTTGTAGACCTTTACACATGGACCTCTGTTATGTTTTGTTTGGCGATACTAATCCATGTTATATTGATGTAAAAACAAGCGCTCAGAGGGACCCACTTCGCAGTGAGTTACTACTATGTGAGGTTATCTGGAACTTTCAATACAGAATACAACACTGGCTGTCGATGGAAAGGTGTGTATAGTAATTTTAGAGACATGTTATAGCGTTCGAAGACACGTTACGGCCATGTTATAACCATGTTAGTACTAGTAGAATCTATCAGCGGTAGGCCTAAGTTAATAATTGTGCATGCACATTTCTGATTTACATCGTACACATTTATGGTCACGTTTTTAGTGGGCTGTATTTCACACAAAGTGTGCTCAAAACAATCTGAGACAGAGATGGGTTCAAATTGCTTCCAAAATGTCTTCAATTCGAAAAAGAGTTACCTTTAAATTAGCTTTCGTTTAACTCGAAGACTAGTCATGTACATGACCTAGATCGTGAGATACTTTGCCTTATTGCATCTTACTGCTGTCACTTCTAAAGACCATTCTAGATAAAGCCTTCGTAGTCTATTACTCTTTACTGAACCTCTACCATCAAATATGTATACTCAGAAAATAATTCAGTTCAAAACTTCTTGTTCAAATTAGTGACGATCTCATGGATACACAGAAAGATGAGTAGAAATATATAATTCACAGAGTGGTAGTTTATACCCCTCCCCCTACACACATGATTTGTGGATATAAAGAATGTGCATAAGTTAGAATATTATGTCTTTGCCCATTTTGTTTTCTTTCTCTTAGCAGTTTTTCGTATCCTGATCGGAGTGACGTCCCTCCTACGTCATTGCCCTATAATTTAGACCACTATCCCCTCCAGAAGACGCTGATCGCCATTTTGATTTGCCTCATAGCCGTCACGGGGACCGTCGGCAATATATTCGTCGTTGTCGCCGTCGGGACTTTCAAGAAACTCCGAAGTGTCACAAACGCGTTTATCACCAGCCTTGCCGTCTGTAATTTCATTATATGTTTCACCTCACCTTATCACGTGGTGACGATTCTCCGGGATTTCCCTCCAAAGTTAGTCGGCTTCTGCGTGGCTGTCGCGAGCATTCTAATATCTACCCAAATAGTGAGTCTTTTAACACTGACGTTGATAGCGGTCAACAGAGCTCTCCTCGTCCGTGCGAGACGGCGAGTCGTCAATTTGATATATACGAAGAGAAACGTCGCCACAATGATTGCGTTCTCGTGGATTCTCCCCGCTTTGGTTGTCACTGTTGCTTCTTTGGTAGACTTTGCGACATTAGGGTACAACGTCAAGTACAAAACATGCATCGTCACTTCAGATAAGTCAGGGATTGCCAGTCTGGTGGCTGGGGTCGTAATTGGAATTCCTTCATTGTTGATTATAGTCGTTTGTTACTCTGCCATCTTTTTCTATTCACGTGATCATCACAAACAAGCGCGAAGAAGCCTAAGTGGGGAAGCCATTATCGAAGCCAGTAAGCACATAGCACGAATGGAGGGGAACGTGGAAAATAATTCAATAAACTCCCAAACACCACAGTCACCCTCTCGCCATAAAGATGGTAACTTAAACGACGTCACAGTGAACACAGCCACAACTGGAAATACATCCGCCGGTGCAAGTACCTTAAAGAGGAGGAAGACTAGGACGGAACGAGTTATGATAAATCGCCAAAATAAAATAACACGGAATTTGTTCCTGATTGTTTGTGTGTTTGCGTTGTGCGTGGTGCCCTTCTGCGTCGCTGTAATCCTACCTACGGCAAACGCATTGATACCGTGGTTTGCTGTGTTACTCTTGTCTAATAGCGCCGTGAATCCAATATTATACGGCGTACTGCACCCTCAATTCAAAAGGGCTTTCATGGTTATGTTGCATTTTAAATCCAGGAAAAGCGATCTTGGTAAATCTTTGAATATGTCCTCATTTGATAGTGCCAGCCCACGGAAGAGAAATTCTTCACTTTTGAAGCACTCGAGACCGGACCCGAAAGTTGTGAGAAACATATCTAAGGAGTTGTTATAAAGTTTCCTATTAAGAAAGAATGCCTCTTCACGCGTTTTACTCCTAATAAAAAAAAACTGCCATAGTGTTAAACTGCGTGTGTCTTCAAAGATATCTGACGTCAGCGCAGGCTCACACGACTCTGGCATCTACTCCTGGCATTGTATCCAAACAGCATTGTCAGTACGTCTACCCCTGTCGCATGTACAACATAAGATAGGTACTCCCTCTTTACTATTTTTGCGACAGTGTCCCGTGAAACCTTAAATTTCCTTCTTTCTCGGGGAATTCCTGCTCCATGTAACGTCTTGCAAAGGATCTGGGGACGCATTTTGTTTTCATCTTGACTGGAGAAGTTTGTTCAAATCAGATGTGAACAAGTAGTCTCACTAAGACCCTAGAAGTTTGTATTATCAAACGGAGCCGACTACTTGTGCACAAAACTGATCTACACTGCGCAGTCCTTGATATAAGTTGGGTATGCATCACTTAGTTGGCAGCGCCCTTTCTTTTGCTGTTCACGCTTGACATGAAAACCACACTGGCCGTGGTTCTTGTGAAATCCAGAGCACAGAGTAACATAGCTATACAGAGCTTCTACTTATAGGGCTGCATAGGATAAGCCATTGTCAGGTGTAAATAACTCATTGTAAGCATGGCCCTCTCTGGGTAGCAGAATGAACCGTATGTTATTAGAAATTTGGCAAATAACGCAAACGCAATATTGCAAACGTATTGAACAATGCTAGCCATGTTCATCTAATGGAGATGATTCTCCTCATAATTCGAAAGAGATATCTTGATTTGTAAGCAATAATGATACATTTACTCACTTGGTGACATTGTTCTCGAAATATGTCTATACTCAAGTCTTTTCTTTTAGACGTCACCGTAAAGAACTGGACTTTTTATCGATTATACTGTAATCCTTCAGTTGATATTACATGATTAGATTACGTTTTTCTTACATG
>VJOZ01225085.1:4018-16847 GCA_009801055.1 Stichopus horrens | reverse complement strand
CCCGCGGGCCGAGTAGCGAAATTTCTCGGCGGCCTCCTGCAGATAGTACTGCCCGGGCTGGTCGGGTCGTGCCACGTGATCCAGCGCCTCGCCCTCTAGTTCCGCATTTGTGTGACGCAAACCACCGGTCCGTTCGAACTGGACCCCACGCGCCTGGGCTACCCGTTCAGCCACCTTGGCCGAAGATTCGCCGTGGCACGGTAACGCCATCGTCGAAGCCGAGACCGGCGGAACTTCTATCCGGATGTCGAAGCGATCCAGCAGCGGCCCCGACAGCCGCGCCTGATAATCCGCGCCGCATTTCGGGGCACGGGAGCAGGCCCGTCCGGCATCCGTCAGGTACCCGCATCGGCAAGGGTTCATCGCCGCCGCCAGCAGAAACCTTGCAGGATAGGTCACATGGGCGGACGCGCGTGCGACAGTGATCTCTCCGGTCTCGATGGGTTGGCGCATCTGCTCCAAGACGTTGCGGTCAAACTCTGGCAGCTCGTCCATGAACAGCACACCGCGATGGGCCAGGCTGATTTCGCCCGGCTTGGCCTGNNCTGCTTGGACCCGCCAACCAAAGCCGCGGGAGAAATCGAATGATGAACCTCCCTGTACGGACGTTCCCTGCAAATGCCGCCTTCGCCGGGGACATCGGCCAGCGAATAGACCATTGCAACCTCTAGGGCTTCTTCAGCAGTCAGTGGCGGCATGATCCCGGTCAGGCGCTTGGCCAGCATGGACTTGCCGGACCCGGGCTCGCCCACCATCAGGATGTGGTGATTGCCTGCGGCGGCAACCTCCAGCGCACGGCGGGCCATTTCCTGGCCTTTGACGTCCAGAAGATCTGCCTGGGTTCTGCGGGCCGTCACAGGACCGGGTTCGGGCGCCGGCAGCGGATCGCGGCCGGTCAGATGATTGACCAGATCGATCAGACTTCCCGGAGCTGCAATTTCTGCGGCGCCAACCCAAGCCGCTTCCGCGCCGCAATCGGCAGGGCAGATCAGGCCCATGTCCCGCGCCGCCGCCGCAACCCCGCGGCCGGCAGGGCGCCCTGCACGGCACATATCTTGCCATCCAGCGACAGCTCTCCCATCGCGATGTGGCGTTCGATCTCGTCAGCCGGGACCATGTCCAAAGCGGCCATCAGCGACAGGGCGATCGGAAGATCGTAGTGCGATCCGGCCTTAGGCAGGTCAGCGGGTGACAGGTTTATGGTGATCCGGTGGGGCGGCAGGGCGACCCCGATGCCCGTCAGCGCAGCCCGGACACGCTCCTTCGATTCGGATACGGCCTTGTCGGGCAGACCCACCAGGTTGAAGGCTGGAAGCCCGGGCGAAACGGCGCATTGAACTTCGACCGGCCGGGCCTCGACCCCCAGAAATGCAACGGTATGGGCACGAGCAACCACGCGCGGAACCTCCGATTTTAAGAAAAAACTGGAGTGAATTGACCGGAACCGGCTTAATGCCGCGTTAAGCGTAATTGCTGGTTTCACGAAAGGGTGGATCATGAAACTGATCGCGTTCAGCCTGGTTGGCGCTCTGATGGCGGTATCTGCATCAGCAGGAGAGGCAGACGTGCTGCGTGCGACGGCCGAAGCCAAGGGCGGCAGTTGGACTTTCAAGGTGACCGTGCAGCACGCCGATACCGGATGGGACCACTATGCAGATGCCTGGAGGGTGGTCGGACCGGACGGCACGGTCTATGGGACACGGACTCTATATCACCCGCACGTGGATGAGCAGCCCTTCACCCGGGCTTTGTCCGGAGTTGTCATTCCCGTAGGTGTCGCGTCGGTGACGGTGGAATCCCACGACAGCGTGCACGGGTGGGGCGGAGCCAAGGTTTCCGTCAATCTGAAATAGCACCATCCAAGCTTGCCACAGGTCGAACCTTCCCATTTGGGGCAGCCGGTCACGCCCTTGGGCGCGGTTAGACTCAGGTCTTCCACGAAGTGTTCGGGCCAACGGCTCGCTCGCTCCGGCGGCGGCGATCCGCCCGGGCCAGTCTGATCAGAAAACGCTGTAGTGCCGGACGGATCTTTGTTTTAGGGCGCGCAAGGTGTCAGCCCCGCGCCGCCATGGCAGCGATCACGGCATCGCCCATTTCTGAAGTCGAGACCGGTGTCGCGCCTTCGGTCTGGGCCAGATCAGCTGTGCGCACGCCCTGGTCCAGCACGTCGTTGACAGCCGCCTCCAGCATGTCCGCTTCGGCACCAAGATCGAAGGAATATCGCAAGGCCATGGCGAAAGACAGGATACAGGCGCAGGGGTTTGCTTTACCCTGACCGGCGATGTCTGGGGCCGAGCCGTGCACCGGTTCATACAATGCCTTAGGCCGGCCATTGTCCATGGGCGCGCCCAGGGATGCGGACGGCAGCATGCCCAAGGACCCCGTCAACATGGCCGCACAATCCGAGAGAATATCGCCAAACAGATTGTCGGTGACGATCACGTCGAACTGCTTGGGCGCCCGGACCAGTTGCATGGTGCCATTGTCGGCGTACATGTGGGACAACTCGATTTCCGGATAGTCCTTGGCCACGACCTCGACTTCTTCGCGCCAGAGGATTCCGGCTTCCATCACGTTGGCCTTTTCCATCGAACAAACGCGCTTGCCGCGTTTCATGGCCAGTTCGAAAGCCGAACGGCTGACGCGCCGGATTTCCGACGTTGTGTACCGGTGGGTGTTGATGCCGACGCGTTCGTTGCCCTCGGTGTGAATACCCCGCGGTTCGCCGAAGTACATGCCGGATGTCAGCTCCCGCACGATCATGATGTCCAGGCCCGCGACGACATTCTTTTTCAGCGAGGAATAGTCGGCAAGCGCATCAAAGCATTGGGCCGGGCGCAGGTTGGCATAGAGATCCATTTCCTTACGCAGACGCAGCAGTCCGCGTTCAGGTTTCTGGCTGAAATCCAGGTCGTCGTATTTGGGCCCGCCGACCGCGCCCAGCAAGACAGCATCGGCGGCCTGGGCCTTCGCCATCGTCTCGTCCGTCAGAGGCACACCATGTGCATCAAAGGCCGCCCCGCCCACCAGGTCCGTCTCCACCTGAAAACTCAAACCCCGGTCGGCAGAAAGCCAATCGATGATCTTCTGCACTTCGGCCATGACTTCGGGCCCGATCCCGTCACCGGGCAGAATCAACAGTTTCATGGCGGACATTGTGCGTGGCTCCCTGATAGAGGTAATTTCGGCGCGCTTTCTGCGGGATCAAGGCCCAGAGATCAAGAACCGTGGCAACGATGCAATGATCCACAACTTTAAGGTTAGTTAGGCGCAGGCTTTCCACCAAACCTGAATTGCAGAATGCAAGGGCGTGGGGTATCTTTTTGGGGATCGCCGTAGAATGTACAGCTGAGTAACCGGGAGTTCACAGGTCTAACGTGTCCAGGCATTCCACAAATCTAGGCCCGTTCGGAGGTCTAAGTTCTGCCGATGCCGGCCTGATCGACTTTCTGCATACGATGCGCGACGGCGTGGCGGTGGTCGACCGCGAACTGCGGCTTGTGTTCTTTAACGAGGCCTACCTGAGGCTGTTTGATCTGGCACCCTCTGACATCAAGTTGGGGGATACGTTGGAACAGGCGACCCGTTTGCTGGCTGAACGCGACATGCTTGGCAATGTTTCGGGCGTTTCGCTGGAAGATGCGGTCAAGACACGCATGGATGCCTGGGGCACCGATGAAAGCCGCGTCGAGCGGCGTCATCTGCCCAACGGCCGTGTGCTGGATATCTATCGGACACCAACCATCGACGACACGATGATCTCGATCCACGTCGATGTGACTGAATCCGTGCGCAACGCTGAGGAGGTCGAACGGCAGCGCCAGTACATGGAAATCCTGCTGGACAACACCAACGATGGCTTCACCCTGCTGGACAGTGAGGGGCGCTTCGTGATGTTCAATGACCGGGTGCTGGAGCTTTACGACATCGATCCTGAGAACGTTTTCTGGGGCATGCCTTATCGTGATTTCGCCCGGCAGTTCGGGGATCTGAAGGACCTGACGCAAGCCGAGCGCGAAGCCGAGATCGAGAAGCGGTACCAGTTTGCCCGGGACCCTGAGATCATCAGCATCAACCGGCGTCTGAAGGACGGCCGGACCCTGAACGTTGCCAAGCGCAATCTGCCCGGTGGCGGCTGCGTGATGACCTATCGCGACATGACGGCCCAGCTGGCCAGAGAAGAAGAGCTGGTCGAAGCCCGGCACGCCGCCGAAGAATCCAGCCGCCATAAATCAGAATTCGTGGCCCGGATGAGCCACGAGATGCGAACGCCTTTGAACGGGATTCTGGGCATCGCTGCCCTGATGAAGCGTACTGAACTGGATGGACGCCAAGCGGAATTGGTGAATGTGATCTCGACCTCGGGCAAAGTCTTGCTGCGGTTGATCGATGACATTCTCGATCTCAGCCGGATTGACGCGGACACGTTCGAAGTTGTCGAGGACCAGTTCAACATCGCGCACCTGATCCGGGAATGCGCAGAATTGATCGAACCGGGTGCCAACGAAAAGGGCCTGCAACTTAGGATCGATTTGCCGCCTGAACCAATCGGCCGGTTGAAGGGCGATATGGTTCGAATCAAGCAGATCCTGCTGAACCTGATGACCAATGCGGTGAAGTTCACGGATACCGGACACATCTGTATCAAATTGACGTCCGAGCCTGAGCCCAATGGCGTCACCCTGATCTTCGATGTTCAGGATACCGGTGTTGGCATCGCAGACGACCAACTGGATCAGATCTTCAACAGCTTCTATCAGATCGATGGGACTGTGACCCGAAAATACGGCGGCGCGGGGCTTGGCCTGTCGATCGCCCAGAAGCTGGTCGATGCCATGGGCGGGACCATTCAAGTGTTCTCCGAGGTCGGGAAGGGCACGACTTTCCGGATCAATCTGACGCTACCGTATGCGACCCGTTCGCGGCGCCGACCGGCCGGATCGTGACACCGGCATCAGCCAACACCTGATCAGAGACAACGCGCACCGTCAGATTCAGACGTCCACGTCTGGTGACCGGGTTTTCCGCACCATCCGTAAGGATCCGGTCCACGCCGTGAAACGCCAAGCGCGACGCCCCGTCCATCACGACGACATCGCCCGAATTCAGAACGGTCGATTTGGTTGGATCCTTGCGGGACAGCCCTCCGATCCGGAAACGGGCCGGATCGCCCAGCGAGATTGACAGGACTGGTGCGTCGAAGGCGTCTTCATCCTTGTCCTGATGCATGCCCATACGGGCGCTTTCGTCATACCAGTTGATCAGGCAACAATGCGGCGAGACCTTCCAATCGGAATACCGGTCCCAGATATCGAGTATCGATTGGGGGATCGCGGGCCACGGTTGGCCAGTCATTGGATGCGATGCCGCGTACCGGTACCGCCCCCTTTCGATCACCCAGCCGCAGTCGCCGGCGGATGTCATCTGAACCGACATCGGCTTGCCCCACGGCGTCACGGGACGCACCAGCGGTGCCAAGCGGCAAATCTGTCGGCAGTCCGCCGCCAGATCCATTTGCGCCTGCAGGCTCAACCCAGCGCGATGGATCCGGATCCCGTTTACGATTTCCAATAGCGGCAAATCGTTCACATCAGCAGCCGGGGTCTTGGACATGGCATTTTTCCACCTTAGAACACCCCGCAGTTTTTCACCACCGAACCGATACGGGAACTCCATGCTGAAGAAACTTCTGATGCTGGCCGCGGGCCTGGCCCTTAGCGCATGCGCCGTTGGGAACAAATACGATTATGGCGCCGTAGCGCCCGAACTTGAGGTGCAGTCCACGAAATCGATCTCTGTCGCGGTTTCTGATCAGCGGCCATATGTCGTATCTGGCAGCAAGACGCCGGACTTCGTCGGACTGCAGCGCGCGGGCTTTGGCAATCCCTGGCCCGTGCATACGACTTCCGGCGCCCCGCTTGCCACAGATCTTGGCCAGGCGATTGCGCGGTCACTTTCCCAGAAAGGGGCGAACGCACAATCTGTCGCGGTCGCTCCGGGAACATCCTTCGATCAGGTCAATTTCGACAAGGACCGATTGCTGTTTGTGTCGATGAAAGAATGGAAGACGGATATCTACGCGCAAGTGACACTGCACTGGAATTTCGTTGCCGATGTGGTCGACCCCAACGGTACCATCCTCGCAACCAACACGGTTGCCGGGACCGGTCCGGTCGGCGGAGCACAGCTTGAATCAGGCAATTCGCTGCTGGCCACGTCAAATGCGTCGCGCAAGATTCAGGAACTTCTGAACACACCCGAGATTTCACAGGCCTTGGAGTAAAAAGCGCGCTCTGGGCGCTTGTAAGGCCTTTCGCCCGTCCCTATATAGCCGCCCGGAGCATTCCTGACAGTTTCGTGAACGCCAGAAATGCACATCAGCTAATGGGATGGGCCTAGGGGGCCGTATCGGACCTGACCGCCCGCATCGCCAGAAGGAAACTAGACCATGTCGAAAGTAATTGGGATCGACCTGGGCACCACGAACTCGTGCGTTGCCATCATGGACGGGGCTACCCCCAAGGTTGTCGAAAACGCGGAAGGTGCACGCACGACACCCTCGATGGTTGCCTTTACCGCAGAGGGCGAGCGTCTGGTCGGCCAGCCCGCCAAGCGCCAGGCCGTCACGAACCCCGACAACACGCTGTTCGCCGTCAAGCGCCTGATCGGGCGCCGCTTCGACGATGCGATGGTCAAGAAGGATATGGACATGGTCCCCTTCAAGATCATCGAAGGCAAGAACGGCGATGCCTGGGTCGAAGCCCAGGGCGAGAAATATTCCCCCAGCCAGGTCAGTGCCTTCATTCTTCAGAAGATGAAAGAAACGGCCGAGGCTTATCTGGGTCAGGACGTTGACAAAGCTGTCATCACCGTGCCCGCCTACTTCAATGACGCGCAACGTCAGGCCACAAAGGACGCGGGCAAGATCGCGGGTCTGGAAGTCCTGAGGATCATCAACGAGCCGACGGCCGCCGCGCTGGCCTATGGCCTGGACAAGGATACGACGAAAACAATCGCGGTCTATGACCTTGGCGGCGGCACCTTCGACATCTCGATCCTGGAAATCGACGAAGGCCTGTTCGAGGTGAAGTCCACCAACGGTGATACCTTCCTGGGCGGCGAAGATTTCGACATGCGCCTGGTCGAGTATCTGGCCGACGAGTTCAAGAAAGAGAACTCGATGGACCTGCGCAACGACAAGCTGGCCTTGCAGCGCCTGAAGGAGGCTGCGGAAAAGGCGAAGATCGAACTTTCGTCGGCGGCGCAGACGGAAATCAACCTACCCTACATCACCGCCGATGCGACTGGCCCAAAGCACCTGACGCTGAAGCTGACCAGGGCCAAGCTGGAAAGCCTGGTCGACGATCTGATCAAGCGCACCATCGCGCCTTGTAAAGCGGCCTTGAAGGACGCCGGGCTGTCGGCAAGCCAGATCGACGAAGTCGTCCTGGTCGGCGGCATGACGCGTATGCCCAAGGTTATCGAGGAAGTGAATTCCTTCTTCGGGAAGGAACCGCACAAGGGCGTCAACCCCGACGAAGTGGTCGCCATGGGCGCAGCCATCCAAGCGGGTGTGCTGCAGGGTGACGTCAAAGACGTTGTCCTGCTGGACGTCACGCCGCTGTCGCTGGGTATTGAAACCAAGGGCGGCATTTTCGACCGGCTGATCGACCGCAATACGACGATCCCGACGAAGAAGGCCAAGATCTACTCGACGGCTGAAAACAATCAGTCTGCCGTGACCATCCGCGTGTTCCAGGGCGAGCGCGACATGGCCGAGCACAACAAGCTGCTGGGCCAGTTCAATCTGGAAGGCATCCCGCCGGCACCGATGGGCATGCCGCAGATCGAGGTGACCTTCGACATCGACGCCAACGGGATCGTCAACGTCTCGGCCCAGGACAAGGGCACCGGCAAAGAGATGCAGATCACCATCCAGGCATCCGGCGGTCTGAGCGATGAAGAAATCGACGCCATGATGAAGGAAGCCGAGGAGAATGCCGAGGCTGACAAGAAGCGCCGGGAACTGGTGGAAGCCAAGAACCAGGGCGAAGGTCTGATCCACGCGACCGAAAAGTCGATGGAAGAGCATGGCGATAAGATCGACCAGGGCACCAAAGACGGCATCACAGCCGCGATTGCCGCCCTGAAAGAAGTTATCGAAGGCGAAGATGCCGAAGCCATTCAACAGAAGTCGCAGGCTCTGGCCGAAGCTTCCATGAAGCTGGGCGAAGCCATCTACAAGGAGCAGGCCGAAGCCGCGGAAGCTGCCGGCGCCGATGCGCCTGAAGATGCGCCGGGCTCGGATGACGACGGCGTTGTCGACGCTGAGTTCACTGATGTAACGGACGACGACGGCCGCAAGGCTTCCTGAACATGACCGCCGGGGAAATCCGGCCGGCAAAGGCAGCAATCTCGGACGATATTGCTGCCTTTGGGGTCTATGCCTTGTCGCCTGCCCGGGAGCGGCTGCGCCGCTTTGGACAATCGCTTGGCCAGAGCGGGGCGGCACGGCGAGCGTGTTCGATCATCCGGCGGATNNGGCCGGTCCGTTCGATGTCGAAGCCTTTCCGGGCCAGCGGGCGCGTCTCTACCCGGGTGAGAACCTCTCGGACAAACGGGTCTTCACCGGGGCGCAGTTCTGGGATGCCGTTGAACGAGCGGCTTTGGGTGCCGTTGTCCAGGCGGCGCAAGAGCCGGTGTACATGATCGATGCCGGTGCCAATGCCGGGCTTTACACACTGGCAGTCAGAGCCGAGGCGCGGGGTAAGAAATTGAACGTTCTTGCGATCGAGCCAGACCCGCAAAATTTGGAACGGTTGTGGTTCAACATCTCGGCATCCGGGGCAGATGGGGACGTAACCGTTGCTCCGGTCGCGCTGGCCGACACGAATGGGCAGACGCATATCCAATCAGATCATGCAAATCGCGGCGAACTCTCCATCGCAGAAACCGGCACGCCGGTCGCAATGCGGCCGCTGCTGGAGTTGGTGCGCGAAGCGGGTTTCCCCCGGGTCGATGCAATGAAGATCGATATCGAAGGCATGGAAGACCCGGTTCTGCGACACTATCTGGATAATGCCGAGACCGCCCTTTGGCCCCGGCTGGTGGTGCTGGAGGCTCAGCGCGGAGATACGACCCCCGCGCTTGAACGGCTGGTGGCCCATGGGTACACGGTGCAGGAACGAACGCGAATGAATGCTGTGCTGGCATTCCAACCCAGAACGGACAGGCCAGATGGCAAAACGTGACTTCTATGATGTTCTGGGCGTCGGCAGAAATGCGTCAGCTGACGAGATCAAGAAAGCTTACCGCAAAAAGGCGCGCGAGCTGCATCCGGACTCGAATGCCGACAATCCAAAGGCCGAGGAACAGTTCAAAGAGGTGAACGAGGCCTATGACATCCTGAAGGATGATCAAAAGAAAGCGGCCTATGACCAATTCGGTCACGAGGCTTTCTCTGGCGGTATGGGCGCCGGAGCGCGCGGCGGTGCCGATTTCGGCGGCGCATTTTCGGACATTTTCGAGGACCTGTTCGGCGATTTTGCCCGTGGCGGACGCGGCAGGCAACAACAGGCAAGACGTGGTGCCGATCTTAGATACAATCTTGCCGTCACGCTGGAGGAAGCGTTCAACGGCAAGCAGGCAACCATCCAGGTCCCCGGTTCGATCACCTGTGAAGCCTGCGAAGGGACCGGGGCCGAGGGCGGGGCGCAGCCTCAGACTTGCCCAACCTGTCAGGGCCACGGAAAAGTGCGGGCGCAGCAGGGCTTCTTCACGATTGAACGCACCTGTCCCACCTGCAAAGGCCAGGGACAGATCATCAAGGACCCCTGCCGCAGCTGCGCAGGCGCTGGCCAAGTCCGCAAGGAACGCGCCCTGAATGTTCAGGTGCCTCCGGGCGTCGAGACCGGCACCAGAATCCGGCTGGCTGGCGAAGGCGAAGGNNCGGGGCGGCGCCCCGGGCGATCTCTACATCTTTATCGACGTCGCCGGCCACCCGATCTTCGAGCGTGACGGTGTAAACCTTTTTTGCCGAATTCCCGTCCCGATGACGACAGCGGCTATGGGTGGCGAGATCGAAGCCCCGACACTTGATGGCGGGCGCACCCGGGTAAAAGTTCCGTCGGGCGTACAATCTGGAAAGCAGCTGCGGCTGCGCGGCAAGGGCATGCCGGCTTTGCAGCGCCAAAACCAGTACGGCGATCTTTACATCGAACTGGGTGTCGAGACGCCGGTTAACCTGACCAAGCGTCAGAAGGAATTGCTGGAAGAGTTCGAGAACGCAGGGAAAGACAACAGCCCAGAGAACTCGGACTTCTTTGGAAAGGTCAAAGACTTCTGGGACAGCGTCCGAAAGTAGACGGCGGAGTCTGATCTTCGCTATCTGCACTTGCGATTCGCGATCGGGTGGCCTATATGGGCCCCAACATCGCGGCGGCCTCGCTGGCACCCAGCGGGACCCCCACCGGGAAATGCTGAGGCGGGCCGTGAGGCTCGCTTTTTGATTTTGGCCCCGGAGGAATGGCTGATGACCAATATGGTCGCCAAGGCCCCGATCGATAAGAAACTGGCGCATATCGTTCAGCCTACGCTTGAAGGTATGGGCTACGAGCTGGTGCGTCTTCGTCTGATGGCGGGCAAGAAGGTCACACTGCAGATCATGGCTGAACGCCCGGATGGGACCATCGAAGTCGAGGACTGCGCAGAAATCAGCCGGACGCTTTCTGCAGTACTGGATGTCGAAGATCCGATAGATGGCGAGTATACGCTGGAGGTTTCCAGCCCCGGCATCGACCGGCCGTTGACCCGGTTGGGCGATTTTGACCGTTGGGAAGGGTACGAAGCCAAGCTGGAGACGACCGAGTTGATCGATGGCCGCAAGCGTTTCAAGGGCATTCTGGCCGGGACTGACGCGGACGAGGTGCTGATAGAGATCGACGAGGGAACGATTGGACTGAAGTTCGACTGGCTGGCCGATGCCAAGCTGGTTTTAACCGATGATCTGATCACGGAATCGCTGCGCCGGTCCAAGCAACGCTTCCGCGAAGAGGATTATGACGAGGTCGTCGAAGAAGACGGCGAAACAGAGGATGGATCCGAGATGAGAGAGGACGCCTGAGATGGTCACAGCCAATAAACTGGAGCTGCTGCAGATCGCTGACGCGGTGGCCCGTGAAAAGCTGATCGACCGGGAACTGGTGATCGAAGCCATGGAAGATTCCATGGGCAAGGCGGCGCGATCGAAGTACGGCGCCGAATATGACATTCGCGCGTTGATCGACCGCAAGACCGGCGAGACGACCATGTGGCGCGCGCTGGAAGTGGTTGACGAAGTTGAAAACCATTTCACCGAAATCACTGTGGAAGAAGCCAGGATCAAGAATCCGGACGCCAATGTCGGTGATTTCATGACCGATCCGCTGCCGCCGATGGACTTTGGCCGGATCGCGGCGCAGACCGCAAAGCAGGTGATCGTCCAGCAGATCCGCGATGCAGAACGGGAACGTCAATACGAAGAATTCAAAGACCGTGTCGGCGAGATCATCAACGGCATCGTCAAGCGCACAGAATACGGCAACGTCATCGTCGATCTGGGCCGGGCCGAGGCGATCATCCGCCGTGACCAGTTGATTCCGCGCGAAGCGTACCGGAATGGTGACCGGGTTCGTGCTTATATCCGGGACGTGCGGTCTGAAACCCGGGGCCCGCAGATCTTCCTGTCCCGCACGGCGCCTGAATTCATGGCCAAGCTGTTCGCCCAGGAAGTGCCCGAAATCTATGACGGCGTGATCGAAGTGAAAGCTGTGGCCCGCGATCCAGGCTCGCGGGCAAAGATCGGGGTGATATCCTACGACAACTCGATCGATCCGGTAGGCGCTTGTGTCGGTATGCGCGGCAGCCGCGTGCAAGCCGTGGTGAACGAACTGCAGGGTGAGAAGATCGATATCATCCCCTGGAATGACGATGCCGCGACGTTCATTGTCAACGCGCTGCAGCCGGCGGAAGTGACCAAGGTCGTCATGGACGAAGATGCCCAGCGCATCGAAGTCGTCGTTCCCGACGAGCAACTGTCCCAGGCCATTGGCCGCCGCGGCCAGAACGTGCGGCTGGCATCTCAACTGACCGGCTGGGATATCGACATCATGACGGAAGCCGAAGAATCGGAACGCCGTCAGGCCGAGTTCAAGGAACGCACAAGCATGTTCCAGGACACGATGAATGTCGACGAGATGGTTGCGCAGCTTCTGGTGTCCGAAGGCTTTACCTCTTTGGAGGAAGTTGCGTTTGTGGAATTGGACGAACTGCTGGTCATCGACGGATTTGACGAGAACACCGCCGAAGAGCTGCAGGCCCGGGCCCAGGAAAGCTTGGAAGAGGTCAATCAGAAAACACTGGCCGAAGCCCGGGAACTGGGGGCTCAGGACGATCTGATCAATATCGAGGGTTTGACGCCTCAGATGGTTCTGGCTCTGGCCAAGGACGATGTCCTGGATCTGGCGACCTTTGCGACCTGTGCCGACTGGGAACTGGCCGGCGGGNNGGCGGGTACACGGTCATAGACGGCAAACGGGTCAAGGATGACGGAGTGCTTGAACCCTTCGACGTCAGCCTGGAGGAAGCGCAATTCCTGATCATGAAGGCCCGGATCGAGCTTGGAATTGTTGACCCCAATGAGATCCTCGCCGAAGCCGAAGCTGCCGAGGCAGGGGAAAGCGACGAAGATCACGAGGACGCCGCAGTGGCAGAGGAGCAGCCGACCACGTGAACCCGACCTTGACCATCGAGAGGAACAGGATGACCCGCGGCGGACGCGCCAAAGATCGCG
>VJOZ01220449.1:0-11637 GCA_009801055.1 Stichopus horrens | reverse complement strand
CCCGCCAACCCAGTCGTTGCTGCACGGCAAGTGGTCGCTGCTGGCCGGGGCCGTTGCACTGGCGATTGTCGGGATCCTTTGTTTCCTGATCTTCCAGCGCCCCTGGGGCGTGACGGCGGGGTTTGCTTTGTGGGGCGCAAAGATCCTGCACGGCGTCGGGGTTCCGGTCGACGAATGGGCCTATTGGCAGGGCTGGCGGGCGAACCTGTTGGAAGGCAGTGTTTTTGCCAACCGCACGTCTTTGATGAATTTTGGCATCATTTTCGGTGCCATGGCTGCGGCTGCCCTGGCCGGCAAGTTCCGTCCGACGCTGGCACTGTCGCGCCGCGATGTCGTGACGGCAGTGATTGGCGGGCTGATGATGGGATACGGCGCACGGCTCAGTTACGGATGCAATATCGGCGCCTATCTGGGCGGGCTGGTCTCTGGGTCGTTGCACGGCTGGTGGTGGCTGATCTGGGGCTTCGCAGGCAGCCTGATCGGAACGCGCCTGCGCGGTGCGTTGGATATGGATCCGCCGCTATCCGGGCACCGGGCGGCTGTGTGAAACCCTGAGAGATGCATGTGGAGGTTAGAATGACACGGATCATCGCCCTGGTTGGCGCATTACTGATGACCTTACCGGCAGTGGCGCAAGACGGTGTGCTGGAAAGACCCGGCTGGGCCGTGCACCAGACAGAGCTGAGCTACCAGGACCTGATCAAACGCATGAAGCCTGCCATCAAGTCTCAGAAGATGGGACTGGTCACCCAGGCCGGACCGACGGGCGCCGCCAAGCAGCGGGGTATCATCATTCCCGGCAACCGTGTCTTCGGTGTTTTTAACAACCTGTTTGCCGTGCGGACTTTGCAGACATCCGTGTCCGCGATGATCGAGGCGCCGATCCGCATGTATGTCACCGAAAACGCTGATGGCACCGCGACCCTGTCCTACAAAACGCCAAGCCTGGTGTTTGCCCCGTATTTCGAGGAAGGCGGCCAGGACCTGCGCGACATCGCGGCGGAGTTGGACATCATCTTTGACGCCATCGCAGCCGAGGCGGTCAGGAACTGACCGCAGCAGCAGGCCCGAAGATGGGCAGCGCCGCACGTACATAGGCGTCCATCGCCGTTTCGTCATAGCGCAGCGCCGCCTCGCAGGCATCGACACCTGCCAGAAGTTCGGCCTTGGTACGTCCAAGACACCAATTGGCGACCGCATCGGCGAACTCGCCGGGTCCCGCGCACGTTGGCAATTTCCAGCGGTCTTCGAACATTCCTGCGATGTCAGGGGTCGTCAGAACCGGACACCCGGTCGCGATCAGCATGATCAGCCGTGCAAGCCGGCCGTTGGCATCGCTGGTCGGCAGAACACTCAGCGCCAGCGCCCGGACCGTCCCCGGCGGAGGGTCTTCCATGACAACGATATGGTTCTCCAGCACCCGGGGCCGCCAGACCTTGCTGGCACCCGGACCGGCCAGCAGAACGCCATCGTGAAGCTTCTGGCCGCGCCCGGCCATCACGTCCAGCAACTCGGACCATCGTTCGGCCAGATCGCCATCGAACCGTCCCGCCCATCCGATCATCGAACCGGTGGGCGGGATCGGCGCATTCGGAACCCCCAGCGGCAGCCGCACGGACTGGGCTGCCAGACTGCTTTGGTGCGCCCGAAGGGGGTCGAACGCGGCCAGCAGGACATCGAACTGTCCGTGCTGGGCGGACCGGTCCAGGGTGGTGTCATAACTGTCGACGATCCAGAAAGCGCCCAGTGCCGGGTTGCGGGGCAGCACGATCTGATCCAGGTGCACCACGTCATAGGGACGTTCATCGCGCCGCAGACCCTTCAGCGCCGCTGGCATCGCGTTGGCGGCACCGTCTGCCAAAGCGTGATCCCAGCCTTCGGGCACCACGGCGATGCCATCGACGCCGCCAAAGGCCGGATCAAGCCCGGCGCCGCGCGTGGGATCGATCCAGGGGACGTCCAGCAAC
The DNA here is from genome assembly GCA_009801055.1 of Stichopus horrens. NCBI lineage: Eukaryota > Metazoa > Echinodermata > Holothuroidea > Aspidochirotida > Stichopodidae > Stichopus > Stichopus horrens. The sequence continues at coordinate 9,670 of VJOZ01220449.1, read as the reverse complement.
AAGAGGTGAACGACAAACCCGAAATCCCTGTACAGCTTGATGATCTGCACCAGCCGTGCCCTGCGATCCAATCCGGGCGCGACCGGATCGCAATTGGTGATGACAAGAACGGACTTCACGACCCCTCGCCTGGCGCATAACCCGAAAGCGGGTCGCCGTAATGGGTCAGAGGATCATAAGGCCCCTGATCCCGCTGGCGGTTCAACGCAGGCAGGCGGACCAAAACCGCTTCCAGCTCGGTTCCGTGGCCGCGAAGCTCCAGATCGGCAAAGGCGCCGCGGCGCCGGGACAGGGCCACATCCATGATCGTGCTTCGGTCCTGAGGCGCTTTCCGGAGGACGCGGGGTCCAGCNNAGCGCCGGATGGCCGGAAACCCTGATCGAGACTTCCGGACTGGGCGTGCCCAGCACCGGGACGCGCAGGACGACCGGTTTCCATCGCGACAGCCGGACACTGCCATGCAGCAGCAACTGCTGCGCCGTCGTCCGGGTGAGGTTCCGCACCAGCGGCAGGGGCGCGAACTCCAGATAAGCATCCCCGTCCAGCCGGAACACCAGCCGCCGCAGCAAATGATCCGTGTTGCAAAGTTCTTGAACGACGTCAAAGCCGTCTGCCGCGTCGGCCAGCAATGCCTGGGTCTGGTGGCCGAGGCTTTGGGCGAACGGGCCTTTCGGGTCCGCCACAAATAGATCGGGCAGCGACGGCCCGGCAGCCACAAAACTGGGATCGGGCGAGGTATCGGACGGGTAGAGGATTGCATCCGGTGGCCGGCGCAGCGGTGCGGTAAGCCGGGCCAGCAGTGCCGGATCCGCCCGCCCGCAAATCACAGCGACAGGCGGCGCCGGATCGGTATCAATGCAATCCAAGCCGGGCTGATCCAGGAAACGGGCGTTGTTGCCCGACAGCCCGACATATTGCTCTCCGCCGGGGGCATAGACCTTGGCGCTGGCATCCGCGGGTAACATCGGAAAGGACAGCGGGTCATCGGCAATCAGGCTGCCCCGGCGGCCCAACGCCCAGGCCAGCACGACCGGAGTGATCCAGTTCGGCAGGTCCATCGTCACCGTGGCGGCACCTTCTCCGTCCTGCGGTCGTCCCCGGCTGCACTGTTGACAGCCGTCATCGCGGCTTCGACGGCTTGCGCGACGATGATGTCCCGTTCGATCGTCCGCAGTTTTGGCTGGGACGCATCCGCCAGAAAGGCCGCCTTCAGTGCGGCGACTTCTGCCTGCAGCAGCGAGAATTCTGCGGCAATGTCGCCGTCCGGCCCGGCCCCGGCCCGAATGGGGTAGATGGCCAATGCGGTATCGGTGCCCTTGACCCGCAACTCGACGACGGTCAATCCGTCATTCAGCACCTGGGCAGGAAGAGCGGCCGCAACCTTGTATCTCTGGCCATCCAGCGCCCCGGTTTCGGCCATCCCGGCAACCTTGCCGCCAATGCAAAGTTCAATGGCGGGCGGCGCTGCAGCCTCGGCCAGCGGGGTCAGGATCCCATGGATCTTACCGTTCTGCATGCCGTCGATGGCAAGGGCCCAGCCGTTTTGCGGCGACGTGTCAGTTGGTGCCATTGGTATCTTCTTTCAGATCCGGATCTGCTTCATGTCCGCCATTTTCGATTTCCAGACCGGCCACGTTGATTTCGGCCATCTGAGGTTCGGCAAAGATCAGATCCAGCCAGGCGTTGCTGATGGGGCCGAACGCTCCGGGCAGCCCGTCGAGATCAAAGACCGTGACCCGCTGATCATCGGCGAGGATCAGGGTTTCATGCATTTGCTCGCGCCGCGAGTCGATCTGGACATTCAGCCGCAAAAACGCGGTGATCGGCCGGCTGCATGTGATGTTCTTGCGCAGCCGCAGATACCCGCCGGGCTTCAGCCGCGAGATCTGCCCGGCCGACATCCCGATTGCCAGAGACAGATAGCTGCCCTGAAACTGATACGCCGTGATCTTCAGCGTTCTCTGCGGCGTCTGCTGCCAAGCGTACACGCCACCAGTCGCATCGTGGTAAAGGGTCAGCCCCGGGCAAATCTGGGTCCCCGACCCGGGCTGATCCGCTCTGCGCTGTGGAAGCATCCCAGTAAAGACATCAAGATCGCCGGCGCTGTCNNCGAGCCGCCGCGGTCATCCGGACGCGGACGCCGGAAAACGCCGAAGTCGACACGTCGCAATCGTCTCGCAAGCCTGCCCATGACGTGACGTTCTCACCAAGGTTGGTTAACAAGACCCAATCAAAGGGTCGCCAAGCATAACGTTGTGCGCAACCGGCGTCATCCCATTGCGCTGTGATGCCACGCATGGCGCACAATCTGCTGGACAGCCATAGACTGATGCCTTAGACAGCCGCCGCATCAAAGGGTTCCCCTGAGATTGCCCAGGTAGCTCAGTTGGTAGAGCAGCGGATTGAAAATCCGCGTGTCGGCAGTTCGATTCTGTCCCTGGGCACCACTTTTCCAAGAACTTGGCTGGGGCGCGGATTGATGTCGGGCTCAAACTTGTCTTCCACCAGATGAAAATGCGTTTCGCGGAAGAACCGCGCCCGCCGGGACGTGGACGTATCAGCAAGGCCGTGCCCCCCCCGGGATGGGCGAAATCACCTTGCGTTCGGTGACACGGGCGTAAGCCCCGTCTTGCCCTGGCGGCCCATAAAGTCATTCCAAAGATCAGCGCGCCTACTCAGCGTCAGTTGGTGCCGCCTGATCTGCGCGGTCGCTATTCTGCAGGTTGAAAGCCGGTAACACATAATCACTTGGACTTGGTCAGCATGCCCAGGATAAAATTCCAACGATCTTGGTCAGGTCCAACAGCATACGGTTCAGACGCACATGAGAAACGTTTTGATCTTTGTCTTCCCAGGTCACCAGGGGCTTGATGTCACCGGGCCTGCAGACGTTCTGGTTCTGACGAACAAGATCTGTCTGGAACGGGGCATGAAGACAGCACCTTATGATGTCAGGCTTTGCGCGCCGGAAAAGGGTCTGGTGCGCGCCAATGGCAGCGTATTGCGCCTTTATGTGGATCAGGGCATCGACGATGTTTCCGACGATCAGCTTGCCGCGCTGGACACATTCATGATCGCGGGCGGTGCCGCGGCGGTGCAATTGCGCCACCAGCCGGTCATCCGGGACTTCGTGCGCAAGGCATCAATGCTGTGCGATCGTGTCGCGACCGTGTGCACAGGTGCCTATCTTCTGGCGAATACGGGACTGTTGGACGGACACAGCGTTGCAACGCACTGGCGTATGAGCCGGCAACTTGATGATGATCATCCCGAACTATCTGTCGTTTCGGATGCCATCACGCACCGAAGCGGACGGTATTGGAGTTCCGGGGGCGTCAGTGCCGGAATTGATCTTGCCCTGGCAATGGTCGAGGCGGATTTAGGTGCCGATATCGCCCGCGCCGCGGCACGCATGGTCGTGACCTATCTCAACCGGCCGGGCGGGCAGATGCAGTTCAGCACACCTCATGACGTCAAGCCGGTCATTGAACCGGACCCGCGCGAAAACCGGATCACCGAGATCATCAGCTACATCAAGGCCAATCCAAAGGCCGATCTGCGCCGCACAACACTGGCCGAACGTTTCAATCTGACGGAAAAGACCCTGGCGCGCCGTGTCGAGCGGTTCACCGGTCTGGCGTTGTCGCATCTGGTCGAAGAGGCGCGGGTACGCTGGGCCCAACTGCACCTTGAATCCTCGGATGACACGCTAGAGGAAATCGCGCAATCCGCTGGTTTCAAATCCGCCGACACAATGCGCCGGGTCTTTCAAAGGCGCCTGTCCATCACGCCGGGCGATTATCGTGACCGGTTCAAGTCGGCGCTTTCCAAGGATTCGCTAAGACCGGCAGACCAGGACACGGACCCATGTCCTGAAAAGCCGGGTTTTTGTCCTTCACGCACCGCGGCTGAATAGGCAAAATTTCCTCGCCGGTCAGGGCTGAATAGGCAGACGTCGCCAGAATAAATCTGGGCCTTTTAAGTAAAGACATGTCTGATGTGCCCGGTTCGGCAGAAGATTCTGCGCGAGCTAAAATATACGCGCATAATCTCGAAACCACTGACTGACTGTGTGGGAAGTCAGAGCTTCCTGCTTGTCGTTTTACTTAAGCCCCGCGGCAGTGCGCGCCGGGGAGTGGCAGGGGTTTGCTCTGCGTACAGGAGGAATAAATGGGTCACTTCCAAAACATCGACATCAATGAGCAACGTGACAACGTTCATGGACTGGACGCTTCAGCGATCTCGGCGACTGATCTGGTCGTTGTCGATGGGGTCACGATTGCCAGTTTCGGAGCCGGGGCAGATGCGATCAACGCCCAGGGCGGGACGGGCAATGTCATCATGAACAACGGGGATCTCTTCGCCTCCGACGGCGACGGGATCGATCTGTCCGGTGCCGCGACCCTGGGGTCTCTGGATACGGTCATCACCGACGGTGACATCGTTGCCAGATTCCAAGGCATCGACATCGGCGGCGATGGCGCCAGCCTGAACAGGATTGACAACGACGGTGACATCTTCTCGCTGGAAGGTTTCGGCGTGCGGATGCGCGGGGAACGCCAGACGCTGGAGAACGGCGCCACCGGAGAGATCAATGGCTACATGGCGGGTGTCTACGTTGCGGGACAGGGTGCTGACATCTTCAACGCGGGCGTGATTGACGCGCAATTGCGCGGCGGCTTCGGCATTCAGTTGGTCGATACCGGCACGCCCACCGGGGCGCAACTGACCAACGTGATCCACAACACCGGGACAATCCTGGCGGCAGGGGCCGAGAATCTCTCGCTGCCGGTAACCTTCGATACGGTGCTGCAGGGCGCCGCCATAGAAATCTCGGCGGACGGCGCTTTTCCCGATCCTAAAAAAACCGTCATCACGAACATCGGCGTCATCCAGCACGAGGCCACGGCGATCACCACCCAAATCGTCCGCGATTCAGGTGGCGGTCTGGCCGCGGTGAGCAGCACGAACAGCAGCGAAACCGTCATCAACAGCGGCGAGATCTTCGGCTCGATCATCTTGGGGCAAGACAGCGACACCGCCGACGACCGGGTGGAAAACCAGACCGCCGGTCAGATCAACGGCGCCATATTCTTCGGCGGCGGGCAAAGCGAGCTGCTGAATCACGGCTCGATCCAGGCCAATCCGGAGTTCGACAATCAAGACCCGTTCATCATCCGCTTCGGGGACGATGACGATATCCTGTCCAACACCGGCTCGATCACGGTCGAGACCATCCGGATGGAAAATGGGATCGACGAGTTGTTCAATTCCGGCACCATCAACGCCAACGTGTTCTTCGGCGGCAGCTTCAATAGCCTGGTCAACGAAGGGCTGATCTCGCAGCTTGTGTCCATGTCCAATGGCGGCGGCGAAGAAATCGTGAACTCCGGCACATTGGCGGGCGGGCTGAACGTGAACGGCGGTGACGACGCCGTCACCAATACCGGGACCATCGCCGTGGAACTGGGATTGGGGTCCGGGGACAATATCGTCTTCAACTCGGGCACGATCGGGGCCGAAGACCAGCTGAGCGACCCTGCCATCCGCGCTTTCTTCGGAAGCCAGGTCATCCAGAACAGCGGCGCGATCCTGGGCGCGATCGACATTGACGGCAGCACGCGGCTGATCAACAGCGGCAGCGTCCTTGGGGGCGCGCACGAAACCGGGACCGGAGATGACGTGATCTCGAACACCGGGTCGTTCAGTGGTGCACTGGATCTTCAGGGGGGCGCCAACCGGTTGGTGACCACGCAGGATTTCGCCGGCAATGTCTCGGCTGCGGGCGATGCTGACTTTGTCGCTAATTCGGGCCGCCTGACCGGGACCATCGCGCTGGGCGACGGCGCCAACCGGATCGTCAACCACGGAGATCTGATTGCGGACACCACCAACGGTGCCGGGGTCACTGTCGGTGCCGGCGATGACACCGTGATCAACAAGGGCCGCCTGACAGGGGGTGTGGACCTGGGCAACGGCCAGAACCGCCTGACAACCGAAGGCATCCTGAACGGCGGCATCACGGCAGGAACCGGCAGTGACCGGGTGATCAATGCGGGGGATCTAACGGGCGATATCGCCCTGGGCAACGGATCGAACGTCCTGACCAACCACGATGACATCGTTGCAGCGTCGTCGATCACGTTCGGCATTGGCGCGGACCGCATGGTCAACAAGGGCCGTGTTACCGGCGATGTCGATATGGGCGGCGGGAACGACCGGCTGNNCTGAACGGATCCGTCACTATGGGCGGCGGTCGCGACGATGTCATCGTCCGCGGAACCCTGGATGGTGACATCGACACCGGGTCCGGGGTGGACACCATCGATCTTAGGGGCGGTGATGTGACGGGCACGGTCCTGGCCGGTACCGGCGCAGATAGCGTTCTGGTCGATCGCACGGATCTGACCCTTTTGGACGGCGGCGACGGCGTGGACACCATCATCACATCGGTCGCGTTCGAGCTGAACGGCAACACGGTCGACTTCGAAAACCTGATCCTGCGCGGCAACGCCATCCGTGGCTCTGGCAATGCCGCCGACAATATCATCCGGGCGAACCACCAGGACAATCTGCTGCGTGGCTTTGAAGGCGACGACGCACTTTTCGGCGAGAAGGGTGAAGACGATCTGTTCGGCGGCCTGGATGACGACGCTCTGTTCGGGGGCGACAATGCCGACAGTTTGTTCGGGGGGACTGGCAACGACACGCTTCTGGGCGACCGGGGCGACGATTCGATCCTGGGGGAAGCCGGCGACGATCTGATAATTTGGAACGACGGCGACGGCTCTGATGTCATCGATGGCGGTGACGGGCTGGACACCCAGCGGGTGAACGGCGCCAATGCCGGGGCGGACGTATTCCAGATCCGGGCTGGCGGCACCGAATTGGAGATCGAGCGGACATCTCTGGGCCAGTTCACACTGGACATCCAGGGTGTCGAGCAGATCGAGATGTTCCTGGGCGGCGCCAACGACAGTGTGACCGTAAGTTCGCTGGCCGGAACGTCAGTGGTTGGTCTGACCCTGGATGGGGGCAACGGCGCAGATGTCCTGGATGCCTCGGCTGGCGGGGTCGGCGCTCTGATCTCGGGCGGCACCGGCTCGGACGTACTGACAGGAAGCGATCAGGCAGACGTCCTGCAGGGCGGCACGGGCGTTGACCGCATCATCGGCGGCGCCGGGGCCGACGATCTAAGCGGTGGCGCCGATGTCAACCGCGACACGTTCGTCTTCGGATTGGACGATGACGCGGATACCGCAAACCAGTTCGAACAAGGCCGCGATCAGTTGGAGTTCGACGATGCCCTATGGGCGGGCGATGTGTCGATCACCAACGCCGCCGATCTGGTTGCAGCCTTTGCCACCCAGACGGTCGTCGGGGCGGATATCGTCTTTGACTTCAGCGTTGGCGTCGGTGTCGGGGTTGGCGATGTGCTGACCGTCGATGGCGGCTCGGCGATCGGGACGCTGGATATCGCCACCATCGCCAGCGACATCCTGATCGTCTGACGTCCGGTCGCGCCTGACCAAAACCTGGCTGCCCGCACTGATGGACGGGCAGCCATCCTTCCCAACGCCAGCAAGCCGTGCACCGGGCAAACCCGCACCGGCCCCAACCAGACCCCATGATCGCGAGGGACAGAAAATGCCGCTCACCTTCCGCCGCAACATGACCTTTGGCGCAGTTTTGCTGGGAATGCTGGCAAACCCATCCGCTGGCTGGGCAATCTCGCTTCAGCAATATCTGATCAACGTCAACTTCCTGCTGCCGGGCGAGACCGTCGCCAGCTTCAACTGCACGGGCGACAGCACGGGCACAGCGACCGCAATCACCAACAGCGGCACCTTCAGCATAATGTTCGACGCAAGCCCGGCAACAATTGATGAATGCACAGGCCAAGGCGGTAATCTCGGCATCGGCCTGGATGGCCGCCTCGTCGATTTCGGAAATCACAGTGTCCAGCAGGCGAACCAGGCTGGCGTTCTGCTGCGCGGTATCGACGGCGGGAACACCAAGAAACTGCTGCGCGACAGGCAGCGCCTGCAACAGCTTTTGCTGGAAGCCCGGCGGTTGGACAGGTTGGCCAGGCGGCTTCAGAAAGCCATTCAAGATCAGGTCGATTTCGGCCTGGCCGAACAGGGCAAGCGTCTGGCCCAAGGTCTGGAACTGCTGCCGGCGGACAAGCTCGACCTGCAGGAGAAAATCCTGAAACAGGAACTGGCCCGCAATAAATCCCAGCAGGACGTCCTTCAAAAACTGTCCCAGCAGGTCAGAACCGAAAGGGCCAGCGCCGAGTTTGACCTTAAGGAACTGAAGGAACGGATGGCTGCGGGGCGGATCTCGCAGGAAACCTTCGACAAGCGCCGCAGGGAACTGGAGGCCAGGATCGAAGACAGATCNNGGTCGTCGAAAGACTGCGCCAAGCCGAGGCCGAGGCGCAGGCATTGCAAAACGACTTGTTCGACGTCGACCGGTTGCGCCTGGAGAACCCGGCCTCGACATTGTCCGAGGCCGAAGCAACGCGCATGTTCCAGCTGCGTGAGTCCTTGCAAACCCAGCTTTCGGACGCCTTCGAGGCACAGATCAAAGTCAAAAACCAGATCAACGCCCGGGTCCCTGGGACCAGGGCCAACCAAAGGATCATAGACGACTTCATCAGGTCGCAATCCCAGGACGCGGTGATCGACTTTGCGCGGGGCACCGCCAAGGACGGCATGCGGCTCAACCTTGCCGGATTGAGCAATCACGTCTCCATCTCTCAATCCGTGCTGGGCGATGTTCAGTTGGATCTTCCGCTATCCTCGCATTTTGATGTTTGGGTGTCGGCGGAATACAGCGGCTTTCAACAGGATGACTTTGCCGGAACGCGAGGCGATGGTTTCTCGGTCAGTGCGGGCGGCAGCTACGCCGTATCAGATACGCTGGTGATGGGCCTTGCCACGCGATACCGTACTGTCAACAGCGGCGCACCGGGCCAGTCCTATGATGCCGCCTTCCTGGGCGTCGCCGCGATCGCCGCCGTCGCTCTGCCCTATCAGATCGACCTGGAAGCTTCGGCATTGTTCGAACACGGCCAGAACGACATAGCCCTGGCTGGCGCGACGGCAGAATTCTCGACCAACACCATTGCCTTGGCACTGGGCGCAGGACGCCGGATCGATCTGGACGACGGATTTTGGATTTCGCCCGAAGCCCGCATCAGCCATGTCTGGACCTGGCGCCAGGGCTTTGTGTCATCGACAGGTACCGCATCCCCCGGCGATACGATCACCCAAGGCACGGCCCAGGCGGGTCTGTCCGCTGGTGCGTACTTCGCTATGGACGAAAGCAATCAGGTTGGAATTGCGCCGCGCATCGATGTGATGGGGATTGCCGAGTTCAACCGCGACNNAACCGCGGTGGCGGGTCAGCCCAGGCTGGGGTGGAGATTGTCTTCCAGGACGGGCCCAGCCTTGGCGCCTCTGCCGGCTTTGTGACGCTTGGCGATTTTCGCGTCTGGTCCTTTGGCTTGACCGGAACGATACCGTTCTAAGCCATGCCGGGTGCCGAAGGTTCAAGAGTGACAGGTCCGGTCAGTCGCGCACCCGGCTTGGATCACGACGGGACCGGTTCAGAACCATGCCGCCCGGTCCCGGCGTTGGCGGCAGCCGCGGGCACCTGAGCGGTG
>VJOZ01218464.1:0-10197 GCA_009801055.1 Stichopus horrens | reverse complement strand
TTCTCCACTGAGTTGCTTTTGTTGGTAAGTGACTGTGTGTGTGTGAGAAAATGAGATATCGGCAAGGAATCACTAAGTCATTTGACTTTCTGGTTTTTCATATGTAGAATATTTCTGATACTTGCCTGATTGGATGCCAAAGTCAAGTACTGCCTTCCTGACTGCTGGCTAAATACTTTGAAATCAACACCAGAATTATTACTAGATTACGTCAAAAGTGTTGTGCCAGAAACTCATAATTGAAACCACTATTTATTACTTAATGATTAAAAATCATTAAGGAAATGGCAATTTTCTTGAGGAGTAACGTCTTGTATTGACTCGACAGTCTGACACACAGTGGTCATTTCATCACGACCAAACAATCTCTGACATATTTTTGAGTGATTGTCGACAATTACCCTGGATGAGGATCAGGAACATTGAATCTCTTGCAGAGGATGTGATGGGGATACCACTGGTAAACCTCCCGGGTAAGTTTACCATACATTTTCATCTCAGCTGCATTCTCATGCTGGCTCTTATCCACCTGGAGATACAAACAAATCCTAAATTAGTATAAAAGTTAATATGCAGAAGATATGTAAACACTTCACACTGACCTATGTGATAAAGAGACTGCAACTTGGTTTTACACTAATTTATATTTGCATACATGAAAAATAGCTGATCTATCATATGTAGAAATGTGCAAAAAGTTCATAAATTTGCTGACTCAATATCAAAATGAAGGAAATAATCTTGAATATTCCTTAACCCTTCTTCTCCTTTCCCAATCCCAAAAACAAAACTTGAACATTTACAAACTATGTCCTCAAAACAAATATCTGACCTGATTTGTACTTCCATATTCTACCACCTCTTCATCTTTGTACTGTGCAGTGACAAATCTCGAGGCCATCATCTGTGAGACTGGCTTGTGAATATTTGCTGCTCGAGTGAATTCGGATCTGCCTCTTTGTCTCTCCCACTCAGTAATGCCTTCCACCATAGACCTTTTACCAGCTGAAACCAAAAAATGATAAATAAACAAAATCATCATGACAAAAAAAAAGGTTAATTGAAGTTAAGACTCCAAGACATTTTATTTAAGTTATTTGGAGAATAATGAGCATGCATATTGATATGAGAACAGTTTCAACCATATTAACAAATCTAGTCTCTTTTAATTGCAAGTAAAATATTTCCACAGTTACCCTCTAAGTGAGGAGTTACAGCCCTCATTAACCAACTTATAGGAGGTGTGATCAAATTCGATAGCGAGTTTATCACAATGAGAGGTGCATTAACAATTAGTGCACAAGAACAATAGTGTCGGGACATGCCCAGAGGGCATATCTTTTACAAACAAAAACAAGTAAAAGGGACTCTGCATGTAAACAGTAGGCTTGGGTTAGTTATGCGACCCAACCATCAGAGCAGAGACTCTTGGACAGAGGTTGTGAGTCAACTCCACTTTCCTTGAAGTCCCTCTTCACATTGAAATTTTAAAATTATAAAAAAAAAAACATTCCTGAAAATTGCTTTTTTTTGTGTGTCTTCTTAACGATTTGACTTAATACTTTTTTGAAAGTAAGCCTATGATGCACAACATAGATTATTGATACGAAGACTGATTCTGACCCACCAACACTGTATGGAGCCTACATTGTCTATGCTATAATTCTTGCTCAAAGTACATTTTACATATGTAAGTGGCAGTTATGACATCATTAACACCAATAACAAGAAGAAGTCACAACTGGTTTCAGAGTTGAGACTATTCAGGCTGCAGCTAGTACCCGCCTACAAAATATCAGTCCCTAGAGCCTAGCAAACAGGCATCATTGCAATGAACTTTAATTGTCACTTGCCAACCTCTGATGGGTAAAATGCTGAGACAAGTTGAACATATCATCAAGGAAAAAAGGGATTGAATTCTTGAAGGTGTCTGTGACATTGTGCTATATGTAATGATGTGCACCAAACACAAACAATTATGTTTTCTTCATTTTTTTTCACTTTGCCTTCTTGGTGATTAAAAGACACACATAAAAAAAATAATTCCAAACCTTCTTGAAGAGTTGCTTTTTCCTTGTCATCAGGGACCAGTCTTAACTCTTTACTTTCATTTACACCAGATCGCTCTTTGCTTTCTTTGCTCTCAGGTGGGGATGGTTTACCTGAAATCAAACCAGTCAATACACAATCACTGAGATAGACTTAATAAAGTTTACAGTCACATAAAGAAAATTCTAAAATTTCAAAAGCGCTGCTCAGTCCAGATTGTTTTGTTTTACAGATAATCAAAGAGGTAAGTAACAACAAAGGCAACAATTCTTTTGTACTCTGCAAGCCTTTCTGTGAAATGCTAGTTAATCCCATCAATTTAGCTAGGCCTCTCTTTAAAATGAACTTAAGATTTGCCAATACAAAGAATTTACACATATCATGTTCAGGTGAAAAGTGGTAAATCCAAAATGTTTCCTCCATTTGTTATAAGTCTTCAGAAGAGTCTTCAGCATGTCAGTCACCTGGGCTTGTTAAAATTAATATTCAATATTTCTTACTATTTATTTCTTCACTATTTGCACACTTTTCTGCAACTTAAGCATGAGAAGCAGAACTGTGTGAATCTTCCCTGACAACAAAGAATTATCTTAAAAATAAACTTTGATCTATTTCAAAGATGTAACCACTTCCTTTAGCTTCTCTTGTTTGAATACTTAAGAAATGATTCAGTTATATCTTCAGTTATATTTTATGTTTTATTTCTCTCTTTGCAAAAAGAAAACATTAAATAGGATACATATAAAATATACATGAAAATGAGTACAAACTTAGATACACAGCACACAACATGGTAAGTGATTGTAAGTAAAATGCAAAAATGACAATCAATGACAGAAATTTACAAGTTATTTCATCCTATGTTTAGAATAGTATCCAAAATTGTAATTCAAAACTGCTGCTCAGTGATATTAACATAGTAACTTTTACTGAAAATTTAAAGGAGCTTGAACCAATATTTCATGATGTTATTACATGGTAAGACAACTAGGAAAGTGCTACATTATATTATGAACATAATCGGTAGTTTTGATCACAACATATTACGTTATATTACCGGGTAGGACTTCTTCACCCAGCATCGCTGACCTCTGGACTGAACTCAGTGAGAACCTTGAATACCTTCTTTCTTCCTTCGGTGGTTCCACCCCAGGAAAGACATGGACTGGATGATAGCCATGAGGCAGTGTTGGAGGAGGAAACACCTACCAGAAAAAGATGAAGCATATAAACAAAATACAGAAAATAATATCTCGTAATGTGAGATAACATACAGTACCTTCAAACAAGGGACAAAATAATGTGAAAAAAATTGATCAGGAGTTTTTGCTAATCAGTGTTTGAACTGGTTATCAGTCAATCCATTTTGAAGGTAAGCGAATGTTAAGCAAACAGTGTAACGTGAATAAGTGGGAAATCAAACTTTCTCAAATATGTGACATTTTTTTTCATAAAAGTTCTACAGAGGATTCAACTTTCCAGGTATGGCAAGACAAAATATCAAGTCAACAACTATTGCAACGGTTTCATCAAACAGCATCACAGTTTTGCTCTAATGGGTCACAAATTGCTATGCAAATCTAAATTTTATTCTCCTTTATTGTAACATAGCATATCACATGTCACATTACATAATATCACCATATAACATCTTGACATCATCATACTACAGTCAACCCTGTATTTGTTACATTTATTACTTACATCTTTTTAACACATGAAAAGCCTCACACACAAAAAAAAAATACTGCTACAGACTTTACAAGGTAGATCATGATGTTATTACTGAAAGAACAAAATGTATGAGATGGATTTTGCTGTGGTATGACTTTTTACCTTTTTGACAACAGCCTTTCTTTTAACAGCGGGACTGAATCCATCTACACAACCATGAGAAGAATCTATAATGAAGAACAGAGAAAACACATCTGTTGCATTATGCAAAAAAAAAAGTATTGTTACTGCATACATATCATGTCAAAATACAGTTGATATACTGTAAATCCAAAATTCTGTTTTCATAAGTTATATCTGATCTCAAGTTCCTCAAAGACTGACCAGTTCAGAACATCTGTAATGAACTCGGCTTCAGAAAAACTTTATACTGAAACATGTTTTGAAAGAAGCATGCAAATTCTGGGGGGTGCTAAATTTTTGAATGTCAAGATACCAAAATATATAGAGGCTTGTTTTGTTAAAAGCTTTCCTATTTCCTTTGAAATAATTGCTTCCTTCCAATGGACAACATTTACAAGTTGACATTCTATTTTCACAGAGTTCTCAAATATCGTAAAACTTGTGCAACACTATGCAAACACTGGGTGTTTGTTAAAAAAAGTGTTTAGCACAGAAGGTTGCATGTAATAGCAATGGAGTGACCCTGTCAACGCAAATCAGTTCGCGTCAGTTTTGTCCACTTAAACGAAACTTTGACAGGTCACAGGCAGTCACCTCCCTATATTGAAAGCATATCCACTTTACACTGGTCATTGTCATATCGTTTACATAGCAGTACCTTCGATGCTTTCAAGTAATAATGATGTACAAACTCTGTTGTGTGACTGCAGTAATTTATGTCCCACCAGATTCAACACAAGCCATCAAACCTTTAATATCAAATCTTGGCCATAGGGTATCAATTACAATGAATATACTGTGCACAGAAACTTGAAGCTATGACAACAGAATCTATTAAAAACTTGACACGGTTTCACCTGACCCGTTAAACATAAAGAAAAGTAAACACAGTCTAGATTGTCCATCCAAACCTAAATAGTGTGGGAGTTTGTGTCTTTGTAGAGGATTGTTTTATCCACACTATTGGACTAGCTAACGTCGGCAAAAACAAAGCTAGTCTGAAGTGTCTATCAATCCTTTCATGTGACATTCTTATTTCCTTTCACTTATGAAGTATTCCAGGTTGTGACTTTCCAAATTTTATCAGGTTGTGACAGAAATCAACAAGATTAAAAAAGTACAAAAACATGGCTGGAACTAGAAATAACTACCAAGAAATCACAGTTATCGCCACATGAAAAGGATTACAGAATGATATCACATGTAACTATGTTTCATACCTGGTGAAGCTAAATGAGGAATCACATCAACTAATTTATTTTTCATGTCTGTTTCAAAACAGCCAAATAATGGAAACTGCTCTTTTTAAATCTCTGTGCTAGTATTAACATCAAGTCCAAAGTTCTGACCTGGGAACACACAGTTTATAATGGGTCGGGTATCCAAACATACAACTTTGTTAAAGTGCAATATTTTGGTGAAGTTGTAATACAATGTTTTGCACATTGACGTCCCTGGTGGGACACGTGGCCATGAAATGTTCTTAGTTACACCTACATCCTCAAATTAGTCATACATACAATTTCTGTCAGTGAAACTTTGGACCAAGGTAGCAATTTCAGAAATAGTTTCTGATAGCGGTACCCAGATATGCAATTCAAGAACCAATTTGCACCATGTTGACAATAACAGTAATGCATCAAATATGTGACACTAAATTCTGCAGAAAATTCAATGGCACTGAACAAAATTTAGTAATAGGTGATGTCTGAAAAAAATGAGTTTTGATACCAACTTTAAACTGTACCAAAAAAAGAAAATTCCTTGACAGACAAAGTGTTTCAGAAGGTAACTATAAGTGCAATCACAAAGCGTTTTCAACCTGGTACTGGGGATCACGAGAGATACCCCAATAACAGATTTCAAAGCATAATGAAGGTCAAAAGTAGCTCAGCTAAATTAATGGGAGCCATAAAATGGAGGCAATTTATAGACGAGGGGAAGTATTTTAAATTTGATGCACAACTTAATCAGTAACCAGTGCAAGGTGTGCATCTTAAATGGGGTCAAGAAATTATAACAAACGACAAGATGTGCAACACAATTTTGAAAACATCACCATCTTCTCAGCAAATGAAGTGATACACCTTGAGTATTCTCCTAGATGGTTGTGATTTGATGGATGGATGAATGAATGCATAAATGAATGATGGACAAACCAAAACACTCATTGTCTCAAATGATACCGAAGTGCTTCCTAATCTTCATAATTTGATACAAACAAAGTAATAATTTTGCAGACTTATTAACATGCTGAGTAATATTCAAATTGTCATCAAGCATGACCCTGAGATTTCTGATACAAGGAGATGCATTGTAGGATTACCTCCAACAATGATTGATCTAGTCTGAATCTTATTAAGTTGGGCAGTAGCACCCATTACCTGAACTGCCTCTTTGCTTTGTTTAGTGATAACTTATGTGGAATCATCCACTCCTTGATATCAGAGATGACACTCTTCCACGAGATTAAATACATCAATTTCAAGACTCTCATATCCACAAAGCAGAGTACCACAATGGAGAAGATTTGGAGAGGATGCACTCATCTCGTTCTTCTCTATTGTTGTTTTCTATTGTTGTTTTCTATCGTCGTCCTCTTCTGCTCTTTAATATGCACTTGTACAGTGCCTGACTGTCTTGATACTGTATTTGAATTTGTCCAGGACAGGTTGAAAACTGACAAAAGTGAATATTTTCAATGTAATCGTTTACTTTCAACAACAAGTGAAGTCCAAACTACCTCAGGCAAAAGACGTTCTCATGAAAACGCAAAACAGATCCAATGAAACTTTGGGGATATAACTTGCAAACAGCTAAACATTGGAACAGTTTTTCCTGAATATTATCAGATTATCCCAAAATGGGAAATGTTTGTTTAAATTTACTCATTTTTCGTCACATAGGTGTCATTACATATTGAACGACAAATTCCCGGCATTACGTGCATTATGTATGGCAAATGTTTGACACAAAGTTCTATTTAGCACACAGGTACTACTGTTACTTTGTTCAGTCTGCGAGTGGTTAGCCCAGCACCATTCTAGTCCACCTATTTCTATGTCCATTCTTTTTTCCTCTTTTCTTATTAAGTAAAATGCCTCACCACTTGAGATTGAGAGAGTCAAATAGTGATTAAATTTAGAGTTTGCAGTTGAGTTTGGCCTGCCCCGGCGAGGGATATCCCAGACGTTACGACAGTGAAGGTTCAAAGTTTCCAGTGACACACAGAGAGTGATAAAGATCCAGAGAGAGGTTAATTTGATTTTGTTGATTAGAGTTCCATTTAGATATTTAGATTTGATGGGTACACAGAAATTAGAACAATTTAGTCGGCAATGAAGATTTCAAAATTACATAACTTTTCCAAGAGAGAAAAGATGGTGCAATGACACAGGCATAAAAAGTGTGCGGAGACAGATCGGCAGAGGGATGTCTAGGGTTCAACAGCAAGATAACCAGTGTCGACTTGAAGGTTGTTGATGATTCAGAAAACAGCGAAACGAAGAGAATAGATGACGACGTTGACCAATCAAAAGTGTATAACCATAGGTATGTAAATCTTTGCCATCCACAAATTAACCAGTCCCATAATTATTACAAAATACTTGGGCACATAGCTTCCATTTTTTATATCATGTATTGTCTGCACTAAGTGACTGAAGGAAATAAAGAATGAGTTAATAAATTGGCATGAGAACACTGGATATTTAAGTTTATGTAATAAACTGTAATAAACTCTTTATATACAATAATTAGGTTCACAACCCTATGAAAACCTTGAAAAGAAATTTCACTACAATAACTACACAGATGAGCTTTGGAATCCATAGAAAACAAGTTAAAAACCTTCAATTGGTTTAACTTTGAACCCAAAACAATCCCTTACTTTTGACTGACCAAAGACTTGTATCTGAGTTCATGTCTGTATAAGCTCAATTACCTGGTACTGTATGTTGAACTCATCTACGATGACATATAATAGCAGCCAATGTTAAGAATGTTTAACATGATTAATAAACTGCATCTTGTCACTGAAGATTGAACCAAGAAAAAAAATGATCAGATACCAAGCTACAGTTCTTTGGGTGGCGTAACGCCCAGACAGCAATACATGTATGAAACATCTAACAATCAGCAATGTAGATATGTAAAGTTGTTTACAATCATTTTAGCATGTTTTGTCTTTACTCAGACTTTCTCGCCTATCATCTTGTTTTGGTATTCATTTTTGTAGGAGCTATCTTGGGGTTACTAGATAACCTGTCCTTCGAATTACTTGTTACAAAAGAGGGTTAAGGGTACATTTTATGCTCTACTCAACATCTTATTCTGTATTAAGAATTTGTCACTGAAACAGAATATTATTGCAAAAGTGTACAAGAGTATTAATTGGTACCAAGATCAACAGGGTAAGGATGTGGTTGACCCACCAACGACCCATCAAACAAGACTACATGTGATGAAACTTATCCTCCTGTGTACAAAAATGGATTAGGGGCCATTCCAAGTGAAGAGCAATCACTGAAACAATTACACAAAACTGGCAAAGATGCAGGTGTATGTTTGAATACCAGTAGTAACTCTCTGCTTACACCAAGATGTATTATGCTACAAAAAAGTGAGTACTCACAAAATAAAATTACTGTATCATGACAGACTGTGCACACTTTGCACAAAACATAAAAAGCATAGTATAAACAGATAAGGAACAACTGCAGAGCAAGATGTGACAAAAAGGGATCATTTGTCTCAATTTCAATGAAGTTTCTATTAAATTCAATAATTCTTGAAATTACTTTTGTTTTCTGTAAAGGATACTTTGCAAAGAAGACTGTGGACATATCAAAGACGATTGATAAACAGAAACATAGACGCTTACAATCAGTTGTGATTATTGTTTAACTGAGACATTAACTTTATAGTTTACACATTGACCATTTCAAAGGAGGACAGGGTGATATAACAATTACATAATTACCAGTGCAGTATTCTATCACTAAAATGTGTTTTTGCAGGCATGTGTAGAAGTTGACTTGAAATGACAAATTCTGTTGTTTAAATCTGTTAAACAATACAGAACAGTTTGAACTGCATTTTCTCCTTTATAAACGTTGGATACACTAATGCAGTTAAATCAGAACTTGTACATGCTGTCAACCAAGGGGCATTTTTGTCAAATTATCCCTACTTCAGTCCTCTTTCAGAAGTTCATAATCTTTGTTGGATACACACGTATGGCTTACATTGAGGAAGTATGGAAAAAAAAATATGAGGAGTCTTCTTCTACAACTACAGATCCTGGTCTAGGCACAACATCAAACTTTATTCAACTCACCAGATGCCTTTGGAGCAGTCCATCCAAAATTCCCTTGCGATGTTTCATCCCCACCCAGGACTCTGTCGTACATTTCCATACTGTCTGTGGAATAAATGTCTTCATCTTGCTCTTCAAATGCACCAATTCCAAAGGCCTGTTTGAAAGACACAAATTTTATGGAAATAACAATTTTTGGCATTTTTTCACAGTTTGAAAAGTTTGCTTTGCTCAACTAACAAGTGTTATTGGCAAACAAGAAAGTTTCAAGGATTTCTCTTATTCAGGTAGGTGACTACTCTTTCTTCTTAGCAAATCTGAACTGTATATAATTACACAAAAGACCAGATGTATTGGTTATGTATGAAACTTCATAACTTGTATAATGTTCATGACTATGTGAAGTTGATGAAAGTGTAATGGCCACTGAATATTTTATCCACAAAGTCTTTCATTTAATTTTGGATCAGTTTTCCATATGTGCACGTAAGAAGTACCTTGGTTGAGCTACTAAAAAATTTGGCAACTACGTCCGTCAGAGCAAGTAGCACTTTGTATTTCTGTCCACATAAAAAAGGAAACGCAATAGTAAACTGAGCTTACAATGTCAGGTACAAAACAATGCAGTTCACACATTGTCTTGAAGTTCTTGCTGTTATCTCTGTAACAGATGTACAATCATCACTCTTCTTAAATCACAAGGATGCATGTGTACTACCTTTGCCACCACATTTGCCACTTTCTCTTCTGTGTGTAATTTTATAGCAATTTAAATGACACAAGGCCTAATTTTTAAGCAAAGTTCTGTGAACAAACCACTTTCATTTCCCACTATTGTAGATTAAACAACTACAAGGACACCCAAATGCACGTGGCCAAAATAATTTAATCAAATGCCATTAAATACAACTTCTCCATCTTGAACCAGGATGTACTGATATCCATAAATTTCAAAAATGCACCAAAGGACTGGC
>VJOZ01214989.1:469-10781 GCA_009801055.1 Stichopus horrens | reverse complement strand
AAAAAGGTCATGTCACTGTCATGTCAGTCTTATTGTGACTTCAGTGAAAATTGTAATACATACAATTACGATGTGTGTTTTTTAGTCATGAGCTTTTAGAAACAAAGGCAGACTGAACAAGGTCATATATATGTACAAGTCACTCAGAGTTCAGTGAAGCCAAAGAACATTTTATATTCTAAATGATATGGAGCGCCTGACCTGTACCTTCATTGCTCTACAGTATACTGAAGTTAAATCTTAGGTGACCTATGATGTAACCTGCAGACTACCATGTCTACAGTCAAGACCAAAGTTTATTGAAAGGTTCAATAACCTACCACTATGGAACCTTTTCATCTTTCCAGTTTTGTATTCTTTGCTAGTTATCATGATACCCCTTGAAATGCATATTTCTCCAGTTAGTCTTCACTGATTACATTTACAGAATCCTGCATTCTGTACTTTCTCTTATTGCTCTTTGTTTCTTTCATCTGTTCATCAAATGCTTTATCACCAAACATAGCATCCCTTGTTTATCTTTTCAGTCATATCCAAGGCCAAGTTATCGACCAAGTTCTCGACCAAGTTCTCGACCAAGCAGCAGGCGCTCTGCATGGGATTAACCGCGAGTTCTCACTTTGTGCGTCCTTTTATTTGGGATTCCTGTCTCTGAGTGATAACATGGCGTTAAAGATCTCCACCACAAAGTCGGGTCCATCTAACGTAATTGCAGTCATTCACAGGGATGGATACATTCACACATTGGGCATGAATGAGAGCTTTGTTGAGAGGTAGTGTTTGCACCGGGTACACCACCATCGATATCAGGACTCTGTTTCCGTAGTGACAAAATCCAGCATGTTATTTACATTAACTATGAACATTTCATTGTTATGCCCATTCTTAAGATACATGCATGTGCAAGCAAACTGTGGTATGAGGAATTTACAGGAAGTGAGGACTATCCCCTGCCCAACTGTTGCCTTAGAATTGTGGTTGTTATTATGTCCAAAGAACAGGACCAACTATTTAAGGGGTCTATGAAGTTGATATTGATAGGTTTGTGAGGATTTTGAAAGGTACAGACAGATAGCAATGTTTGTAATTAGCATAACTGGTCAAGTGTCACAGTCAATAATTATGTAAACTTGAAAAGTTTTTAAATATTTGACCCTGACTAGTACTGGCTGTGTGTGTAGGAATTAGTGCTAATGTGCAAAAAAGTGTCTGGTTATGGATTTTCAAAAAACATATTGAATTGTTTATTGCTCATGCAGTAATGTTCCTTTGTATGTGACATATTGGGATCCTCGTAGTTTGACTATTTGTCATTAGAATGTGAAGGAAACTTGACAGGTGTAGCAATATTTAGTGGCTTTCAAGAAACAATTCAATGTGCCTCTTTAAAATTGTGATACTTTGTATTATTTGAGAAAAATGTGAGTCTACATTCCATTTGCAAGTTTTTTTTGCTTATTCTGCCTTTTTCAGCTTAGACCCAAACCATAACTTCATTCAGTTCAATTTAAAGTTAGTATTGGCAGCTAGGAGAAATACTGAATGTATATTTTGTGCAGTCATTTTCAAAATCAGCCCAAACATGAAATCTTGGAAGATAGTCACAAGAAACTATGAAAACAGCAAAATATTGGTTCCTTAAATTGGAAGAAATCACAGCTGAACTCTTCTTTTGAATCTTTATTTAAGGGTGTTTGTTCTGCTCTGAAGGACAATGTCAAATTTGAACAATATTTTCTGTTGATGAAAAGATTTTTGTTCAGAATATCTGCCATCAGACCAGTTTTGGTCCTAATATTTGAAGACTGGTTCATTCGGAGGAATCAGAGAATGTTTCTGAAGCTTTCTCACAATTCCTCCTTCAAGCCCTGACAATGCCTGAAATCAAACCTCTGTGTGGACTTACATATTAATCCTTCCCAAGAGGTTCCTTCCCAGTTGGGACTATATTAAACTTAGTTTTTGAAGCACTGTATTTTGAGCATCTTAATTTCTTAACATGCTGTCACAGCTTTGTGATACATACCTAAGGCTACCAGTAAGCTGATGGAGATGCATTTTGTAACTCTAACTCTGACGGTGACATCACAAGCGATACATTTCCTAGTGGTTAGTATCATAAAAAAATAACTATCATGTTTGCATTAGGTGATTTTGAGTACATGCAACATGAATAACATGTTCATTTATGTCTCTAACATGTTGATTCTCTAACTTTTTAGCTGTTTCTGCCAGCATATAGATTAGAAACTGTTTATATTGTTCGTTTTTAGTGCTTTGAAGCATAGTAGGGGAGCACAGTATGGAGTGGTTCATAGTATAGGAAATCGTCCCAACTACCTGAGGTCTCAACATGCTATCCTAGTTTACCAAAATAAGTGCAGATGACTTTTGTACCACTACTACTTTGTAGCATTAAGTAATTTATTGCTTAATATATGTAAAAGTAACAAAATGGTGCTTGTTGTCATGGTTACACCAGAGGCAAGGTGTCCTGTTCGATGAATTGTCTGGGCAATACTTACACAACGAGGAGTGGACAAAATTTTTATGTTAGGACCCTTCTGGTGTCTCCTCACCAAAGTTATGCAGTTGATAAACATCTACAAAACCCTGTTCTACCAATTCACAAACACTGAGAATTCTTGTCCTGCTTGGATTATGAAAATGTTTAATTCGAATATTCCTTGCAAAATACATTTTACATTTAGATTACAAATAATTGTAACAATAAAACATGTAATTTGACTGACTGACTGACTAACTTTAATGCACATGTGTACTCAGTTTAATATCACACAAATCAAACGAAGCAAAGAATACAAGAATATTATAATTTATTAACTTACCAAAAACAAAAGGATATTAAAAGATGGGAACTGAAGAGTCATTTGCTTACAAAGGAAACTTTTCATGATTGTTGGTACATTTAACTACTGCACGGAATTATTCCACATTTTTAGAGATGTTTACAATCTCTTCTACTGACACCAAAATGAAAGTCTAAAAGAGTCACAAATCCATTGATTCACAAGCAGTCTCACATCTCACAAATGACCTTGAGTAATTCAGTGCATTGCACATCCACCCAGTGGCTAGGGCAACCATACCCTAGCTGAATACAGCTGGTCTTCGTGGGGTCGTCCTCTGGCTTTGACCCGTGCCAGTTTTCAAATGTCCAGTCGGCGCCGTTCAGCCATGATGAAGTCTCTGTAAAGCAAAACAAATAAACAAACACAATTGAAAACAGAATTTGACAACATGCTTAGAAGTTCTTGAATAATCTTGGAGATATTCTTAAATATTCTTGGAAATCCATGGATACCAGTGAGTGAGAATGAGAATGGTATGTACTATTTAAAGTGCCTTTACTTGCTACTCACGGTAAAAGGCCCATTCCCCTCTGACACCTTTCGTGCCAAAACCGATGTAGTTGACATCAACGGGACCGTCTGGGGAACGGTCCACATATATGTACAAGGCATACTGGGCGTATCCGTCGACAATCTTGCCGATGTGAATGGTCCTCCCTGTGATGGTGATGAAGAAGTGCCGGTGTTCTGCTGAGCTGATGAGGTCCTCGTTTCGGAAGTTCACCTCTCTCTCGCACCCGGCACAGAGTGCTATGTATGACCTGGTGTTACTGTTAGCACCGAATACTGGAAAGAGCAGAAGTGCTATGTCACAATTTGATAAAAGAAATAGTTGAGAAAAGTTTTTTGATTCACTGATGTTGCTAACAGCAAACTTTACAAATTACATTTTAAATAATTACAAATGGCAAAGGAGTTATAGCTGTAATTTATGCTAACAATGTATGCTTTATGTTGCTCTATGAACATTGGTATCATAGTTGTCATACCATTTACAAAAAGAAGTAAAAAGCAGTCTTGACAAGTCTTAAGTTTTGTCAGTTCAGTTGTATTTCAGAGATATATAGGTATGTGTGTGTTAAGCTATAATTTTAGTAAAGTATACTCTTTTCGGGAGTTTGATAAAAGGTGGAGTTCAGTTGCTGTGTGAAAATTTTTAGCTGTCAATGTCAATTTACTTTGGGAGTGAGCCTTAAATGTATATCTGTTAAATTTTAAAAATTTCTTTTGTATAATATTTTGTACACTGTAAGGCATATACAGTAAGGTGTAGGCCTACTGTACACACAGCAACTAACCTCAGTTTAGCCTACTATTTATGTTAAATAGATCTATAAATCTGAAAATTCCAGCCAGATGCCTCCTGTTTGTCATTTATTTTGTCTTTCCAGTCTTGATGTGTACAGGAGCCCTGGGTTGAGGGGGGAGGGGAGTTGATTTGTGCTCCTAGTTTGAAAGATGGTTTTGATGTTAGAGAAAAGCAAGTGTTGTCAATTGTGAATGATGCAACAAGAGACAATGTAGAGTTTCGGCTAACTCCCTAAGGCTCTCACCTCTCCCACTGTAACCGTAAACCAGCCTGCAGTGATTATCAATGTTAAAAGAAAGTTGGTGTAGAAAGCTCAAGACCTCATAGGATCTACTGTGTCATTTTCGAGATGAGAATTCTGAAACTCAAGATGTGTCTGTGAAGCTGAAATTTCCGGTCTGCCTAATAACTCTCATCACACAGTCGTCTGGAATGCCTGTCATACACTTCATAACACATATTGAGCATCCTATGGCAGAGCATTTGAAACATGATAGGCTGTCAGCTCGTTGTTTAATAGTGAATTTCAAAATAGCAGTCTGTTCTAAATTTTTAGAGGGTTTTTTAATGGCATTTTGTTATTTTTACAAAACTTCAAGACTTTTGCAGTCTTGGAGAGAGATTGACAGTAAAATTTCATAACTTTTCCAGGCCGCAGGAACCCTGTTGATATGTCTGCACTTCCTGCTCCATCCTTGAGCATCTGTTTGGAAAATTAACACTCAATATTTGTTTATTTATTTCAATTAACACTCAATATCATAGTTCAATGACTGTCTGAGACTATAATAGTGCAGTATCTCCGTGTGACATAAAAACTCTACATACATACCTATTTCATATGCACGTCCCGAGGTATCTTTCGTAGAACTGAGGAGAACGTGAACCTCTTCGCTAGCCTTGACTGAAAACTGGACGGAGTTAAAGCCACTGGGCAAGGGATCTGCCAAAAACATGTACTCCAGGGAAGGCCCAGTCCTCTCCAAAATGTAATCTGTTTGAATGGAAGGAATGGATGTCAAATACTTTGAAAAAATCTCTTCCTTTGGATCGAGTATGATAGCACATGCCATTTGGTTCCAAACCAAACCCAACTCAGGTTTTAAGGGGAAATATTTTGTTGCTTCTGCGGGGACAAAAAAAATCATCTTTTGAAGATGAACCATAATGGACACAGAATGAGGGATTTTTCAAAATAAAGAAGGATGGTAGCTTTCTTTTCAGCAAAAAGAAATTCGATCATTTGTTGCTCAAGAATAATTTGTTCACCAGAACTTCAATAAATCCAAATGATGTACTTTCCACTACTCATTAGTGATCCTATCACCAGAGGGGGCAGTAAAGGATACATCTCCCCCTTTTCATTTCCATGAAATGTAAATATTACGTTATCTTGATTTTACTAAAGAAAAGTAAACTTAGCAGCAATGTCTAAAGTTACTTCATTAAATGGCCTCTAAAACTTTTCAAATTGTACCTTTAAACAGGCCCTGATGCAAGCTTTCATCACCTGAATCCAATCATAATTTTTGACAGAGATAACAATTATTTGGATTCATGGGTCAACAGCTGTCAATCTTTCCTTTTTTTTTTGAGTTTCTGCCTGAATGTCCACTTATCTTATGCATTACATTTTTAGGAGATGAAGCTCATAGCTGATGTCTACTGGGGAGACTGGATAGTTTTAACAATGTTTAAAACTTTTTTCTTTCCTCTGTAGGACAATCAAGAGTTTCAAAATGATCACAGCAAAAATTACACATTCTATAATTATTACAATATTTAACAGCCTGAATATGAAGTACATTAAAAGTAGATAAATCTGTCCATTGGCAAGTTATCCAATACAGTGTCTAGTAGTCTGATATTGACCACCTTGCAGCATTTATTGACGAGATTTCCTTCACACTTCATGGTGGCATTTGGGACAAATGAGATGTGACAGAATTACGATAACAATGAGTCTGGTTGAAAAAGAGTTTGTCTCTGAACAAGATCATCCAGGTCGCTATAAAACCATTAGTCTTTGCAGTGAAACTTTCAAGTACTGATAAAGTGTCATTTAAAAAATCATGATGAAATTTTGTTTAAAAAAACAGACAGCCTAGGAATTATGTTCTAGAAATGGCCCAACTTCCCTCACCCACAGCAGATGTCATGTTCTTGAATGCTGGTCACATGGCTGCTGAGAATTGAAGATTTGTTTTATCATTACCATGATATCACTCTGGCAGCGTCCATAGATCATCATAGCAATGACTGCAGAATAGTTCAGGGGACCAACCTACGCCATCCAGCTAGCAATATCAAAGTGGATTTGTAATTTAAGTAATGAAATCAAATGTACTGAATGTACAGAATGTCATTTCCTACAAATTCTGCAGGATTGGGCAGACCGTCCTACCTATGACACCCAGCTAGTTCTATCAATGGTGGATGTAAATGAGCTGAGTATATTCAAATGCAACCACTCTTGTAATGTCAATTTTTATAACCGTTGATTTGATTTGTATCAAGAGCAGAGCACACAGCTACTGTAATTATCTACGTTATCTAGAAGTAAACAATTAATTTTTATGACTACTTATTTTAAAACCTTGCAAAGAAAAGAAGTCAATAAAAACATTAAAAACCTAACACAGTCACATTACAGTTCAAATTCACCCAGAGTCTCGAATCTTACGACACTTTTCAAACGTCGTGGTCTTTTCCTTCATCAGTTTTAGTCCGTCCAATGCCGGACCAATCAAAGTTTGTTCCAGAGGTGACTTATTCCCTTCTCCCAGATGATCTTGTTAGCAGTTTGGGTTATGGTCACATATAATTTGACAACTGTATGAACTCCAAATTACAACCTTCTCACACAGATATAACTATTAGAGTCCCCTTTTTAGGCCAAAACAGCAAAGACTGAATATACATCCAACTTTGAAATACCATCTCAACTGTGAAATGCCATCCCAACTGTGCACAAATTCACTCAGTATACTATCCTTTTGCTTATTACATGAATGCCTTACCATTATCCTCATGTCTTCTGGCCAGTAACCATGACCTCTGGTTTTCTCCGTTCATTTCTCCCAGGTAATCGTTCTCCTCTTGGGTCTCGATGACAGGTAGGTCTGCACCCATCCCCCTGCAGAAGGATCGGGCATCGTCGAAGCTCATCCTGGGACCGTTGTAAAAGAAGTAGCAGGAGGAACCAAAGGAATGGAAGGATTCAGGACAACCTGTGACCATTCAAAGGAAAGCAAAACATTTTGACTTTGGTTACAGACTGCCATGATTTCTTTCTTTGAAATATCTCTGATACAATAAACTTATATCAGGTCGTCTTCCTCTTCTGCTAACACTCCCCACACAATGAAACTGCCGCTTTTACCGTCTTTTAGATGTTGATTCTCTGCTTGATTACATATTACCAACTCAGAGGAGAAACAAGGCACACTGTGGCCTTAGCATCTAACACAGTTATTTGACCAGGTTTCTGCTAGACGTAGCATGTGTTAATTCATTATTTCTGCATTGTGGGCACAGTGAATGCCAAATCACTGGTGGTACGTACAGATCAGGTGACAAGTATGACATGTGACCATACCTCACACACCGCCTTTGGTGTTGTGAGGTCTCTATGTGGAATCTTTCAGAGGAACAGTCACTATATGAACTACGTTTCAACGTCATTTCTCTCCTCAGATTTTGTTTTTGTATCGAAGTTACAGAAACTCTTTGTATCTTGATTAAATTGCTACAGTGATGACTCACCTCAAATTCAATGCACTTTTCTCTTTTCACTTTTAAAGTTACCAAAGCAACTGTAAATGACAGTTTGCACTCAGCAGGGAGTGCCTACTGTCTCACATCTCACTGCTCTCAGTCAAACAGAGAGGTATATGATACATTATTACATCTTGAACATTACAGTGAAGCTATGACCACCTCTGTTCTTAATGATACCAGTCACCTCCTCATGTGCCAATAATGATAGTGCTAAAATTCCCTGTCGTGGTCGAATGACACAACCCTATGCCGCTCAAGCAGACACGATTCATCTTCTATTCCCAGGTGTATCAAAACATTTAACTATAGTTTTAATCATCAATTCTGCCATTTTATTCTTCTTATATATCTTTTAGACCTTGCTCTGTATTATATCATGCATTTTATTAATATGTAAAATTACCTTTTTCTCACCTTCTTGTATACTTTCGCTCGTCATACCCTATTCGCCATTTGTTTTGGCTAATCTTTCATGTTTTTGTATTATTTCTTTGAAATGTCTTGCCTAAATCCTTTTCACCCGCATCTTCTAAATTTTCTTGTGGATCATGAATTCAGAAAAAAATTATACAAAGCTAGATAGAGATGATTTTTCTATTCTATTTTGCCTTTTTTTGCACAGATCTCTTTCACTGCTTGTTGGCTGTCATAGATGTATAATATGGTGAGTTTAAATTCATTGACATTTTTGGGTCAATGTTGCATATTTCATTAAAAAATAAAATCAGTAAAAGCAAATGTCGTTTGGAGATCTAAGTTAGGTCCAACATTTTGCCTCTGCAGGATATTGCACAGTGCTTAGAAGCTAGCTACCATGAGCAACAAAAACTCAGTACCGAAGACAGATCGCAAAACGGTTTGGAGTAAGCATCTTCAGTGAACAGGGGCAATGGTATCTGTTGTGACCACTCCTGTGCATGCATTTTCGACTTGGAAGAAAAAGTACGACCTCCAGAAAAGCACTCTAATACCAATCACTCACATCCAGGCGACAAATCCGAAAGCTCCCTATACTCCCCTCCATTGCAATTACTATACCACCAAGGCCTCGCAAAAGAATGAAATTTTGATGACAATACTGTCTTAATTAAATGTTCAGTATATCAAAATGTTTAGACAATTCCAAAATACTGAACCTATTATTTATCAAAGGAGCTTTATGATTTTTCTTGTAGGACTTACAGAATTACAGTAAGACATATACAGAATAAACATGTTGTGTACTGGCATTATACTGGTTAAGTTCTTAGGAAACATCCTGAATGTTTAGAACAGTGTTAAAAGCGATAATCTTTGATAATGAGAGCGCATTACGTACCTGCTCGATCACAGGTAATCCCATCGCCATGGTAACCATCCAGACAGTGACAACCTCTTTCTCCATGTTGGACTGTACAAGTAGCAAACTGACTGCAAGACACCGTCTTGCAGGCCAGAGCACCATCGAAACAAGTGCATTCCTCTGTGCAATCACTACACATGTAGGAACTGCCACTCTGAATATAAAAAGCGAACAGAAGAATTCAAGTGTGTCTTCAGTTACGCTCTTGGCATGAAAATGAGTGCAACCAAATAAGTGTTCGATATGACAGATCATACAATAGTTTTATTTAAAGCAGTGGATAGTCAACATAATTTGATAGAGTGGATCTTTTATGCGTAGTGGATGGTCTCAGTGGATAGACCAACTGACAATAATCTAGACAGCAAACAAGTTTTTCCCATTCAGCTTATAGCTACCAAAAACTAATATCTGCAGGCTTTGGAGACAAATTCTTTTCAACTCCATACAAGTCCTATACATACTTTAGATGCGATCGGCTCTAAGGAGATTGGCTGAAGCAGGGCTTTCAGTGAAAAGGAAAACATTGCCACCGTCACACATAGCTGGGTAGATCTACTGTGAACAAACAAAGTGATTGACACACTTCTGGTATGATGTGTGCAGTGACAACTAAATTACCTAACAATGATTTGAGTTATAGAGCACCGCCTACTTAGTACCTCATGAGCAACAGACCAATGGCCATCAATATTAAGTTCATTAACTTTTGAACTTTGTGAAAGGAATGTTTGACCATCGCCAGTCGGCTCTTTGGGGGGCAGCTACATGGGGGGTGGCAGCCACAGAGGTGCTAAGCAGGCTACACTGACAAAGGCTATGCTATGTATTCAATGCTGATATGTTTTTTATAACACTGTAAAACGTATAACATCTTTAAAGGAAAATAGGGTGTTCAGAATATACAAACATGACATGCAAAGAAAATAGCTTTAATCATTGTTAAACATTTCAGTCTCACCAATAAGCACCTGCCAAAGCTTCATCTCCTCAGAACATTATGCATGT
>VJOZ01211602.1:0-10218 GCA_009801055.1 Stichopus horrens | reverse complement strand
ATTTCAAACGAGGAAGACTTCCTTAGCGTTCACTGTGACACTACAGTTCTCACATCTCATGCTGCTGTCACACTGTGACCCATGAATCCGCTATCAAGTCACACAAAATTGAATAGGCTGTCACAAGAGATATGCAGCACAAGCACAAGGAGTTGAGATGGGGAGGTGGTTGGACAGACAGTTAGTTACAAAAGAAGGAGAAGCATTTCTTAAGTTTCAATCAAAATTATCTCCATCATACATTCCAAAGAACACACACTTAGATAATTCTCATACCTAAAAAATATGCCACCGTGGCAGTTCTTCTAATTCAGAAGGAGTTCATGGCCCATGGAACACAACCCGTAGCAACAAGAAACACCTGGTGATCCACATTTGGGTCACAAGACAACATTTGAGAGGACTGCTGCTCTACCAGGTGAGTGCCCTTGTACACACATGTCTGTAACTTCAAGCAATAATGCTTTTTAATGCCTTCTGCTTTGCTGTTTGGAAAATCCAATCAACATGTAGACTGTTATTATCACACATGAACTACACACATTCTTGAGTATAATCATTGATACCATTTCTCTCTTCCCTACAGCTCCTTCCTTTGATTATTTGGAAAATTAAAAGCACCATTCTGGTCAGTCATAACGGCTATCCTCTGACAGACGGGCAAAAGTAATTATTTACCATTAATACACAGTGAGCAAACTCCCTGTTGGCTGGGAGAGGTGAACCGAGGCCAACTCATTAAGCAGGCGACAAAGCTCCACAGAGGGTGACGAAAGCTGCTCTTAACCTTTATTAAATGACACGGTTTTGTGTCAAAGGAGTGTTAATTGTTTTTTTTAAATATTCTGCAAATATTACTTACACAATTTAATGATGTGGAAACAAATACAATTTACATTTAGAGTACCTTAACATCAACTTGCAGTATCTAGCAGCAAGATTCTCATCAATTTACGAAATTGCCAAAAACTGGTGAGCTCATGATTAAAGCTCACTTGGCTGAGTGCAGGCATTTTGTGAGCTGAACTTGAAGCTTTTGCCCAGACACTACTGTAGTTCATGGACTGGGTTTACCTCTCTACATGACTCACTAAGATTTAAAAAACAGATTGAGGAACACTTGCTATGTTTAATTAATATACCCAAGAGTTTCTATAATTTAGCAATTTTTTTACATTATTTCCTATTATTAGGTTGGTTACCACGAATAGGCCAACAGTACATCAAATGAGGATACTAGCAAACCCTATGTACAACAACCAACCCATGAGGTTGGTTGCCATGGGTACCTCACCTGATGACAGTAATGAGCCCTGTACAACAAAAATATACTACCAAGTTGGTTGCTATGGGTACATCAACTAAGCACAGTAATCAGCCTGTAAAACAACCAACTGAAATGACTTTTAGGTTGGTTGCCATGGGGACATAACCTGATGACAGTAAAGCTTCCCTGTATAATGACCAACCTAATTACCGGATTGGTTGCCAAGGGAACATATCCTGGTGACAGCAATGCTCTCCTGAACGACTACCAACCTATTGCATTGGTTGCCATGGATTCATCAACTGATGACTATATTAGACCCTTATGACTACTTTCAAAAGATGCTGCATATACTTAACTGTATTTTTACACAACATGAGCCAATGATGTTGAAATTCTACTGTGCTAACCATTCCCCCCATCTACACTCCATGGAAGCCATTCACAAAGTGTTCAAATCTTGTAAACTTTGCCGACTACATTCTTATCTCTACGGTACGGGGAAAAATCGTGACTCTTTGAGCGACTCACAAACTCCACATTCATGCATGTGCCGACAAACAAACGAGCGCTTCCATCTGTACACAATAGCCGAAATGAGGGAATGTTTCCAGCTCTTGGCAATTAATTAAGAGCAATAAGATACACAGAACTGAAGGATGCAGAGAGTGTGTTACCCGATACATGACGATGCCACAGGTTTGATTAATTAATGCCTCTGACAATTATCATCGGTAGACAGTACAGTGTGAATGGCTACATCAGCTGTAATTGCTCGCCGAGTCTGGACTCAAAGCCAGCAATGCAGTGCTACGTTTCTTATATTCTTGGAAGTCTTTAAGCCTATTGCCAGTGGCACAGCTAGTCAATTAATTGGCAACAAAGAAGAGCAATGCATCATGGGCATTTTAATTGACTCACTTTAAGTTCGCAGAGGGTGTTTTGGTTCAGTAGAGTACGTTCACCGAACATGGTAGTCATGGATTCCGTCGCAGGGGTTTAAGGAGGAGATTGATCTCTCTACCCCCCTTCCAGAAGAAGGGGGATAAGATCTTCTCTTTCATTTCCATAAAAATAAAAATATTCGTTAGCTCGAGGAAGAGGACACTTTGCAATAATGTTTGAACTTGAAAGAATGGCTTTAAAACCCCTCAAATTGTACCTTGTGCAGATTGTACTCCAAATTGTACACGGATCTTGAAGCAAACTTTTGTCCCCATGAACCCACCTTTAACTTTGCCTTGGAAAGACAGCATCATCAGTTGAGCATCATAGTTTAGCAGTACTAACCGGCCCCCCAACCCTCTTTTTTTTTAGTTTCTGGTGGAAGCCCTGGTACTGTATGATCCTTTTACATGAACCTTAATATTATCTTTTGCTCTCAGTATCATAGAATTTATTCACAGATATTTTTTGAAGAGATGACATTATTTCCTTTTTGCCCCTTTCATTTCTCTCATTATACTAATAATTTGATAAGCTTTTTAAGTCCTCTATGAGTTGAGTTTTGAACATCAGTTGCTTGTTATGGCTGTTGAAACATGTCCAAATTATGCTTATCTGGTGTACGTCCATACAAACGAGTGCCCCTTTGTCCTTGTTATCCTAGCTACTTTACTATACATAGCTTTCATATTTGGTATACTGCCTGCGGCCTGATGACAGTACAATCACTGTCAAAAAGCTGCTTTTCTTTCCAGAGACTGCCAAATTAAACATGGCTTTGGAAAAACAAAAACATCTCATTCACTTAATGATACCCAAAGTCAGCGGAGAATGCTCCGAGGAAAAGCAAAGAGGATGGAAGACACACAGCCATTTTCATCTTCAAGACATCATCTCAGGCCACACTAATTAGATACAGTATCACAGTCAGTGGTATAGTATCAAAGTTATAAAAATTTCCCCAAAACTTTCACGGTTACATAAAGAGTATGTGTCAACTTGATTTTGAAAGCGAGGGGGGTGGTGACATCAGGGGGGCATAAACTGGACTTTTGATATGATGGAAGTGATGCCTGTCTCAGTGGAGGGGTCCTCCCCTCTTTGGAAATTTTTGCTTATGCAGGGTGGACTATACATGAAAAGTGGTGCTACATTTGATGCTAGATTTAAATTGAATATATTTCCAGAACTTCCTAATTTGGAGTAATAATTTTAATTTTTTAATCTTGATTTAGATGATGACCTTACCAGAGTAATTCAAATCAGAATGACCAGTTGGTGCAAAGATTTTCCCCAATTCTGTCCCCTCCATCATGGCAAAAACGAAGTCGAAAAGATACTCATTTGATGAGTCAAGCTTGCAAAGTGCAAGTATTGGCCAGCATCATACACCCGTAATCCGTCCAGAACTAGGAAACCTATAGACACAAATTCTTGCAATAAACATGCCTGTAGACTGCTTTGGCCTAAAATGAATGATATTAAAGAGGCTCATCTAGGTGGTTTCACAAATTTCATGGTATTTTGTGACACCTGTTGACAATCACCCATATGTTGATGAAAAATGGCCATAGTAAGAGATTCTGAACATCTGACACACAACTGAAGCAACAATAATAGGATAATTAAAAATCAAAGTCTCCAAAAAAAATTTGTTGCCAAACACTTTTTACTATAATGTTTTAACCATAAGCAATTCCTATTCATAAAATACTTCAGTTTCTCACATTTTCAGTTACTGTAAGAACAGGTACATGGATAATTAGGCTAATTGAAAGTATTGTCATGTAATGGTTTCGTTCAAAACCGACAACAAAATAAACTATATCAACTCAATGAACCCCCTAAGAAAACGATAAGAAAATGTAATTTTAGTAACACCAGAGACTTCTAGCAACTACAAACATGGTGGAATATTTTCAAATCCCCACGCAAGCATATTTTCAAATGGAACAAATCCACCAACAATTGTACTATGGATTATCTGATTACAGTTAAGACTGACATAACAATGTAACATGTAACAGAAAATTGCAAACATTTAAACTGGGAGTGTCTTTTCTGCAAAGGAAATACTTATAGTAAAAATGCCTTTTCTCTTGTTCCAAGGGATAATTTCTGCTCTTCAGTCGGTTATCCTAAAAATTTCGGCATTATTTTCATTATTCGTTTGGAAGAGAACAGCACCGATACAGCTGATCTCCATCCTAACTACTAGCTACGGGTATCTCACAAAGACATATGTAACCCACTTTACACTATCTGTCATTTAGTGAAAATATACCACATCTGTCACAATTTGAATCTCAAAATGTTGATCGCATTTTAAACACTACACTAATTAACAAGTAAAGAAGGTTACAATACCTGATTCAGGAAATTGAGAGCCGAAGATTACGCCCTCGATCCATCCATCCGAAAAACATGCTACTCGATCTTGTCTGCTGTGTTTTACAGTTCGTTTGTCATTTAGTAGCTTGTCTTAATGTTGAATCTACAGAGTAACTGACTCACATTCACATTTTGTTGACTATTCATGAATGCAAGATTGCACAGTTACACATGAAACCAGGTAATATACAAAATATCGACTTAAGAATGCCCCCACCCCCTGGCCCCAACTTGACAAATCCAGGTCAAGGGGATGAGCATTTCGCATTGAGTCTCAGGAAGATTATTTATGCTATGTAGATCTGCAGTGCTATACTTCATGAATGCAGTTTATCGACACTTTCCTCAGTATTAACATCTTCCTTCTGTACATGATATGTCATATGGGACTGAGTATACTTTACCTTGACATGCCTTTTGAAGGGACCATGAAAGCCTGTCACTAAATGAATTGGCCATTATTACAAGCATACACCATACTGTGGCTCACAATGATGCTTCCCTAGGACTCTACACGGCCACCTTACCTTCGCTTTACCACCACCATCACCGCCTAGTCTATAGATTTAAACTTACATCTATAACATGATGACAACAATAATTCATAGGCTCTCTAGCACACATACATCTTTCACACACTCAAACACACATTGCTTATTTAAAGCAGGGAGAAATGCAGCATAAAGTTTCAAACATTTTCCTGCTCGTCGGTGGTGCCTCCTCTAATCAATAATTAATTTTACCTCTGAGATACAGTTTAAAGAAGGACCATGGAAATTTCCTGGCCATGATATCTTCCCCGGAATCCGGGGTCGATGACGTTACAGGCCACACCACCGAACGTATCAGGAATCTCGATCAGAAGGAACTGACTGTGACCTTTATCGACAAGTTCATTAGAAGTGCAACTGTCTGGATCAACCTCAGACTGGAAAATGGTTTCATTTTGGGACAATTTGGACAATTTTGGAATGAAAGCATCAGGTGGTTGTCTGGTAATAATAACAATACTGTACTTTCAACACTTTTTCTGTTTGTAAAACTGCATGTGTTTAGATATAATTAAACTGCATTGTAGCAAACAGAAAATCATTCAGTAGCACAACACAGGAAACACACACGAAGAGGAAGAAGAAAAGCAAACAGTGTGGAGATTAAAATTTTCAAAATGTATAGCAGTTTCAGCATTTTCCTAAAATTTTCAAAGTAATTTCATCTCATCTTAGTGTGATCCAAACCTCTATACCCAACACAAAATGCATGTACACAGTTGACATGCTCTTTGTGTTTCATTGGATTACAATGTGAAATTCTACTTCCACAAAATGGAANNTCAAATTTAGAAACCGGAAATGGACATTTACAAGGTAGTCAAATTTTGTGTTTACACAAGCATGACGATATTCTGACATAAATCAGCTCCTGTCTCTGTCTTACTTCAAGAAAGAGTAAAATGACAAACAGATATATTATTACAGGTAAGTTATCAAGAGGGTATCCTCCTTCAAGCCAGTTTTCAAAAGAATTGAAAACAATACAATAGCATACTGCTAACAACTATTGTGAACTGTGCATTTGCTGTACGTATGTAATTGTGTTCATTGTCCTATTTCTTTTAACAACGGAGATAATGATGAAAAAGTTTCTTAGAACAAAAGTGATTGCACAACTTTAAAACCACAGAGCCAGGTAAATTACATACACAACAAATTTTACCAATATGTTTCATTTAGAGGTTTCACATAATGGTAACGACAGATACCCTTTAACTTGGTTGCCTTGGAGATGGAAAACTTGTAAGAAAAAAAAGAATCCAACAGGATAAAGTTTACTTCAGCTACAATCACATTGCCATGGCAACTGTAAGTCAACCATTTTAGCAAACAGACAGAGAGGCCAGATCAGTCTGTGTTACTCCTCCTTGGGGTGTACGGAGATTTTATAACAACACAGAATGACTGTTATCATACCATCTGCCCGGCTATGAAGGCCCTGATCGGGGGGAGGTGCAAAAACAAATTTCAATTTAACGTGACTTGAGATGAACTGACATGCAGAGTTGCAACATTGATTTCAAAATTGCTCTATTTATATCATATGCCAAGATTGCCACTAGCAAAAGAGAGGGCAGCAGGCAAGAATACAATAGGTTTGCTTCAAATCTCACTGCACCTGTTTCAGTTATCAAGCAAGGCAGTGGACAAGGTAATTCAAAGGTATGCCAGATGATGTTTTAGGTTGTCAGGGTAGATTTCAAACCTAGCTAGTATCAGCAACATTGAACATATTGCACATATTAGATTGGCTACTTCCTGAATTTGTTGGATGAAACTTTTTTTCAAAGGAACTTCACAGAAATTTCTTGTAGCTGGTATAACCAAATGTTGAGCAATTAACTTTCCCTTTCCTTGTTACACATGTACAAACTGATACAAACCAATACATCACACGGGAATTTTTCAAATTAAGAACTCCAGATTTTTAAAGATAAATATGGCACACACAACTCCTGATGCAGTAAGGTACTCCTCAGTTGTAGGATAACATATGGAAATTACATCAACTCAGTTATCACCCCCCTCAGAGCACTTTTATAATTCATGCATGAGAGGCTCCCATGTAAGGAGAAGTCTTCAAGGAGTTTACTGGATTCTGTATTGAATATATACTCTTTGTATGGTAAGGCAGGTTCCCACTGGAGGAGGGAGAATTGCAAGGTACATTTTAGTACAGTTTCAGATATATTCTTTAGACTAGCGTGATATTTTCAACCAGCTAATCAAAACGAATCTTATATCATACACTTGTAGCGAATCTTGAAATGCTCAATTACAAAACTTGTAATGTAACTTCTGTTTTCATTCGGTGGGAACTAGAAAGTTGGTGTAAAAGCACAAGTATCATCTTAGGGAGTGTACTATCCATTTTTTTTTTTCATCCATTTTTTTTTTTTTCAGTTTTATGGCCCTAAATCAGGGGTGGACAGCACTTCTGAATCAAGGAGCCACATTAGCACCTCTGAAATTCTTGGTGTCCTGCACAGGTTGCAAGACCACCCTCTATCATCCTTCTCTTCATATTCATCCTATCACTAGTGGTATGGATAGAAGCAAATATTTGTCAACATATTAGTCATCAAAAGCTTTTATAAAGATGCTGTCTTTATTAGTTTTCCCCCTTTTGTTCACTTATTTCTTTAAAGCGGACTTTTGGGGCCATATGATATCTCTTCATGGGCCACATTTGGCCTGCAGACAACAGGTTGGCCACCCCTAACCTAAGCGAATCCAAGAACAAAATGAAGACAACCAGAAAAAAACACTCTGCACTAAATGACATAAGGGCAAAGAAAAACCACCTCATAGAGAGTAAAATTGTGACAGTTTGAAGAATAAAGCAAGTATTCTGGATACATGCATGTTTGGGTCTATTTGGGTCTATTTTTTAAGGTGACAGTCAAGAGTTCCCTTCGGTTTTCTTATGCTTTTCAGAAACCCACCAATCACACCCTTCATTCACCATCCTTAGACAAGTGTCTTTACCCTCTATTAGGAGTATCATGATTCAATCATGTTCCCAAACAACCTATCTCTGATCTTGGTGATAATTCTTCAATTATTCTGTTTGGGAAAAAAATGGACAAGGAATAAAATCGTTTTTGGAGAGATAGCCATGTCCACTTTAAAGCTGTCCTTGAATCAAACAACCACAATATGATAGAACAATGGCATACGTACATTACTGTAAATTACATCCGGTGTATGGCTAATAAACGTTACGAAGTGGTCTCTACAAAAACTAGACCTTCATCTCCACCACAGACAGAAGGCGTGGAAGTGTACCGATCAAAGGCCTGCGTGACATCCTGAGATAATGTAAGTTAATAAAAAAAAATGCACCGGCATTGCATTAGACGTAAGAGCACACATGATGACCAGAAGTAAGAGACTGAAATAGCCGTATGACAGCAAAAGTCTAACACTAGTTGAAACATTAAATGACTAGCATCTTGTATGAGAATGCATTCTGACTTTAATGAAATGTCTTTTAGAATAATTCACCTTCTTTGCATGAAAAATTTCATTTTATATTTTTCCTTTTTTTTAATTGATCCTATGTTCATGTCATATTTTTAGTGCTCAAAACAGTTTTATCGTATCTTTACTTTTAAATTATACAGTGGGTTGGTACTCATTCTGCAAATTCTAGCCTTCTACTTGACGGAGTCGGCAAGGTCACCTACCCAATTTGCAGCAGTGATTTACTGTTGGTTGATTCCATAAAGATCTAGAAAATGTAAACACATTTATCTGGCATTGTCTCAAAGTTTGTTCTACAACAAAAACTGAAGAATACTCTTCTGAAGCAACTCTTTATTTAAGATTGATCTATAAAGATAACTACTTTACATTAACATCTTTACTAAATGTCAAAAGCTATTTTAAGCATTAGAACATACTATCACTGTGAGCTCATTACGAGGGTACGGTAGATGCTAGAAGTCACACACCAAGGAAATAAACTTTCTTAAATAACAAGGTGAGGTAGAAGGTACCACAAACTTGTTGCTTGACAGATAATCTGAGCTTAAGATATTTTTTATGTAACTTACTAGGATATCAGTGGGGTATAGGATACATTGCTCATTGTCCTAGGAGGTTTGACATCTTTGTTGGTGTAATACTCTATATGTCAGTGAGCAGGGGTTACATGCTGAACTACTGTAACATACACAACTAGTGGTCATGTGAAAGAAAAAGAAATCAAGCATGTAACCACTCTGTCAATTTCTTGGGGCAAAGCACTTTGGGTAAATAAATGTAATCCAAGCGACTACTCAGGATAAACTTATTCCATAAAATTGCTGGTTGTCTTGTTTAAAGACTACAGTATCTTGTTAATTTAACCACTGTTAAGACAAAATGCAATGAAAACCTTCATCACTGGGACTTCTTGTTACACTCTATAAATACCTAACTGCAGCATCGTGAGTTCATAATTCGTAGCAGCTATGACTTCAAATGACAAGAATAAGAAAAGAGAAATGATTCATTAGCATGTATCACAGCAACAAAAAAATTTATTGCCCTGAGCAGAAAACACATTCAGATGGCAGTGCAGCATATTCTATTTTTAACTAACGAACAGCCAGTGGATGAAAGAAAACATTATCAGGTGAAAGAGACCTGCAATGAAAATAAGATACTCTGCCCTCATCCTTCATTAACTTAGAAGTTATTTACTTCAACATCTTTTTCAAATTTTATTTCTCTTTTTCAGGACCGTAGATTAGTTTAGCATTGTTCTTTAAAATTTAAAGT
The DNA here is from genome assembly GCA_009801055.1 of Stichopus horrens. Taxonomy (NCBI): domain Eukaryota; kingdom Metazoa; phylum Echinodermata; class Holothuroidea; order Aspidochirotida; family Stichopodidae; genus Stichopus; species Stichopus horrens. Next base: position 294 of record VJOZ01211602.1, on the reverse strand, counting down.
TTGTGTGATGTAACCAATCACTACACCAATCCAAGAGAAATGTATTCATTTCTCCAGGGTAGCTTTGCGCAGTGGACAACTTCAACAGAAAGTGTGCCGTAAACCACTAAATCTACCAACATTTTGGACATTGCAGATAGATTTCTGAATGGGCTCATTGGTACCATACAAGGATGTAGCTACGGTGGTCGGCAGTGGTCGGCTCTAGCCGGCACTCACAATTGCTGACCACTACTAGAGAAAGAAATACATACTACCGACCACCACTTGTGGACTTGTGTGACCATCACTCTA
>VJOZ01211524.1:0-10240 GCA_009801055.1 Stichopus horrens | reverse complement strand
GTTCTCCTAACAAAGTGATTCTGTCATAGAATTAACTTTGATGGCTTTTTAATCTGTTCACTGTCACCTCCTCTGTGCATCTGTTCTTCTCCCATCATCTTCCATCAGCTGAGTACGACCCCCTGGTTTTCTCTCAACTCCAATTGCTGAAACGAAAAAAGGAGAGACGACACTGCCAAAAAAATGTTTTCAATTGTAATGACAGCAGAAACTTTTATACTGACTTACAAACAAAACAAAATCACAACGACTATGCCAGATGAGTACACAGTTGGTTCGATTGGAGGGACCTCCTTGCACCTACGATGAAGATTTATCTAGGTGATACCCGACTACCTTTTTTCCCCCTTAGTTCACAAAGAGATATGCATTGCTTGTCATCCCCGCACCAGATTATGCCTTCAAAATAGGAAATCATTCTCACCTTCAACCGCATGTTGTTAGTAACCCCACGTATCCTTTGAGTCTTTGTTGATCTGAAGAGAAGCAAAACAAAGAGAAATGGGAACTGATACTCCAATACACTACAAATTTCACAAGACAGGGTGCTACTTTTAAAACAAATTTAAAACAAACTTGGCATGCAGCAAAAAACTAAAAATACACATTTGACAAATGATAACAAGGCTCTTTCATTGATCAGCGATAGGGATACAACAGATTACAAATTTTCTTTTTCTGCTCGATGGAACAAACAACAAATTGATGCAGATGGGCTATTGATGCTACTACAGATGCATGGTGTACAAACAATAACGAATCATGAGGTACAGTACAAGCCTTTGATGGTAGAAGCAGACAATGAAATCTTGTTTGAGGCAAATAATGAGTGAGTGAAAAATGTCTCTCACGACACTAAATGGAATGACGATCATGTAATCAAGTTCTGCAGCTTGAAAGCAATCTTGTCGTCAACATGTTCCTCAATTCAGATGCGTGTGCTTAACATGTAGTCTAATTCCAAAGGAAACTTTAATTTTCTTTTAGGCTGCAGTAGTTACAATAAAAGCACCAACACACTTATCCTTAAATGCTGCATAGAATCTAATATAAACAAACTGAACAGTGAAAGAGCTGAGTAATAAGAACCACAATGATGTGTACTAGTCAGAATCCTTTGACATTACAAAGCAATCCAATATGTCTGGTTTCTCACTATAGACTGCACTTGTTTGAGGGAATAGTGTTACCCTCAAAATATGCGAAGCAGTCTTCAGGTTTCTTCTGTATTTTGCCACAAAATCAGAGACAACTCCAATGTCTAATGTACAAATAATGGTACGCAATATTCCATTTGCTCAGCAGTTCTATCATTTTGTGCAGTAACATGAGATGAGATTTAATGTTTTTTTTCCTCTTTTTTTCTGGGTGAAAAGCTACAATCCTGAAGTTAATCACAGTGGTGAATTGTGATGTAAGGACATCAAATTGTCTTTGAACTGTATACTTTGATAACCTTTCATTTCTGTTTTGTCCAACTTGGGATAAAATCAAGAATGATTTCCTTCCCTCTCAGTGTACTTATGACATCACCATTTCATTTACATGTCAATCATTTTGCGAGCATATCACAAAACCTATGTAAGTATTGGAAAGTACCAGTATTTTCACCTTTTCTAGTTTCTGCAATGCTAACTTAAGCTTAACTGTAGAGATACCCAAACCTCAGAACACCACAGCAAACCAAGTGACCGCAAATGAGGTATGCAAACACACACACACTTTCTATGGCATGCACTATGAGCATAGACTATCAATGGTACAACCGCTTTAAACGATATGAAAACAAAAAAGTCATCATAATTAACTGATTCTCATTGGCCAGGGTGATGATTCCTTGTTCTAAATCTCTTTACAATTAATCCACACACATCTTGGAAGAAAATAAACTGTTGAGATGGAGGGGGTCTGTTTTATGTTCTTGTTATTTCCTTTCAGTTCTTTTAATTTTCAGTAAGCACTGTTCATTAATCATCACAAACTCTTTATGAGTGGAATACTGTAGAGACTGATCATTGCTGAATTCCGAGTAATTGAAGCCAATTCAATTGTTTTGGTGAAGAACAATTGTCTTTTTTCTAATACTGTTAAATTGTTAAAAAAAAGGGGGGAGGGAAAAAGATAGGATAATAATTCCAAACAAAACGACAGTAATGTAAAATGAAACTACATATTTAAATGATGTTTTGCTCCCCACAACTGACAAACTAAGCTAATGAGACATGTAAGGACTGCTTACAGGTTACACACTGCTCCTCCTAAAAATCTGCTAAGGTATTGTATCATCTGCTAATTGACTGGGTGATGTGATGGGCAATGCATNNGCTAGCATGCAGTTACAGAACTGTAACCTACTGTATTGTACTCATCCTTAACCAAACTCCTCAAGGTCTTATAAATGGGTGAACGGGCTCCGAATCTCACCGATATGTCTGTCATCCAGCTTAATAGAGTACAAGAAGTGTTTGAAAGAATAGGAAATTAATAAACTTGATCTGGCTGAGTCCACCTCAAAGTGATATTATTGACAAAGGTAGATATTGAAATTGCCAAAAGTTACATTTCAGTTTATACCTATTTTGGTCCTAAAGCACAAATTGAGGTTGGACAATTAGTAATAATTGCAAAACATTGTACCATGCTGAGATATTGGGTCAAGGCTACTAAAGGTTCTGGCATACCATTAATTGTTCAACATTTTGAAGAAATGAACCCACATTTGTGTAATACAGCAATGTAATACACATTAAAGTCTGATTTGTCCTTGAACTTGGCCAGTATCAAACACCCATCATTTGCTATCAGATGAGAGAAGTATACATATTACAAGAATGTGAAGGCACAATAACTTCTCTAGTTTGAAAATCGGAATTGTTCTGCTCTAAAATGTACTTCATCCCTATTAATCATTACCTGTTGATGTGGCGGTGAACATTTACTTGGCTCACTAATTTTGGGGTAAGACTGCAGAGAAAGGTTTGTAAGATCTGTCTCATTGCAATCTTTCCTCCTCTAACTACTATTCCCAGTTAGCTCAACTCACGTATTGTCTTCATGCCACTTTAAGCTTGAGGTGTTTTATTTTTTCCTTAAAGCAGGAATAAGGTGTAATGTTTTGGTCATAAAAGGTGACAAGATGGTGATAAAAGCAGACAGAAGACGTAACCAAACCCCCCACGACCCAAGCACATTGGGACGGCAGAGTGGGAAGGAGGCGCTAGTCCCGCACAGCGTCAATAGCGGTGTTGAGGATTTCCTGTACCCTTGGCATGGCACATGGGAAAGCACATTTGTCACGCTGAGACAGGCAAATGAGGAGAGAATTAAATTATTTGTAACATTCTGGTGGGCACAATAGCTAATCACAATGCAATATAACATGTGACAATGGGTCACATATTCAAGATGAGCGACCAAAACCTCAGATATTACACCTTGTCAAAGATGAAACACAACAAACAGGGAGTCCCTTAGGAGTCAAATACAATTTCTAACAGGTACCAGTTCTGCAAGAAAAAAAAAACGTTGGCAATGAATATTCAATACTAGTGCAAAATAGGTCCAGCTATGCTCTGAAAGCATTTTGATTATGTTTAATCATACCTGACAAGACAAAGCTACAAAATATAATTTTCATGAAGTAAAGACTCATTCAGGGACCCTTAACCAGGGTCATAGCTGTGGTGGGTGCTGCTAGGCAACGTGCTAGGGACTAGGTACGGTAATTTCTTGCCAGCATTTGAGAACAGTTTATGCCTTACCGCAAGGCACTAACTTAAAAAAACATAGGAAATCAGTGAGAGAAACAGCCCTTTGAATTCACCTTTTAGAGATTTTAAGAGCAGTTTCCCATAACAGTGTTTACAAGATATACAAGACAGTCTGCTCCCTAAACCCCACCAAGATGCTGATGGCAGCCTCTGGACCCTTGCTTGGAGTCTGACACTAAAATTTGTCTACAACTCACCCATGTTACAGGTTTAGACAAAAGAATGTAGTAACATTTGGAGCATTTCACAGCTGGCATACCATCCTGTCACAGAAAGATAAAGATGACCAACCAAGCCAACCTTCCCCTCCTTTTTCCCTTACCTCAAGCAAACCATGAAGAAATTTGGAGATCTGAAAATATTTTAAAGCAATGTTTCCCCTCCTCTTTGTTTATCACAAAAATATAATACACAGTGATTTCTCCCTACATCCCAGGTATTCAGTTAAAACTACTAATTTTGATATATGTTGTATTTCACACCCATATTACTGTGACGGACTGCAAATAAATAATAAAATAAAATCCCTCATAATTATTTTTTAATCTGAAAAACTGTCCTGTGATCTAAACAATGTTACATCACTGCTGGAACAATACTTTTTTCGGCAGGCAAAGATAAAGGTGTTACTGATTTTGCTTGAAACATTTCCAAACAGTTTGAATAAAAAAATACTATCAAAATTGAGAATACTTACCTCAAAGAAGGATTGTCAACCCGCAACCTGGCTTCACTCTCCCTGCTGACGGAGGTCCTTCCTGCAGTGTTGCTGAGGTCTGGCCTGTGGACCACAGGAGCTGGACCAGACACAACACTTAAACTAGGCACATTGGTTGCTAGGATGCAAGGGAAAAAATAGAAAATACTCTAAATTTTTCAACAATTGTTTTCTGACCCATCAAATTCAGGGACTGCTGTACACAACGATGGAGAAAACTATGGAGTAAATGATGACAGGACGTTGTGGATTTACCGGTCTACAAACTGAGAGAGGTTTTAGAATGAAATCTTTGTTTATGAGCATATATCCAGGGAGACACTATGGCAGGAGACGAGTGGTCCTTCGCATTACAAAATGGTGGATGTAATGAGACAGAAATGATAAATGGATGATAAAGGAATTGATAGCTAAACTGAATGGAAAAATTATCTATAGATATGAAACAATGCTGACAAAAATGGTAGACAGAATATTAGATATACAGACATGTAAGATATACTAACACAGGAATAAAGACAACACTGACAGAGGTAGACATCAATATGGGAATGGCAGACAATCTGATGCAGGTTTAAGATAGACGAAAGTACTACTGCAGAATAGAATTGTCAGACATGCCAAAATATGTATGGCAGATACACTGATAATGGATAACTCAGTGATATATAAATGGTAGCAGCAATATAGGACCAGTACACTTATTGCTATAGGAAATACAGACCCTATTACAGGTGTACAATGGACATAGGTGTATAGGATTGCTCTATACATCTACAGATGGATGAAGAAAAACTGATAAAGGAAGGCAGATAATAGGAATGGTAGACATGCACCGTAAAGGAATTGGTAGATACACTGACACATGAAGGTAAATATACTGACAGAGAGGATAGTAGACATACAGTGCTACCTTAATTAACATCAAGATTTCAGTGACCATTGTCTACTATAAACTTGACAGAATATCCTCAAGTCATTAACCAGACACCTTTGCAATACAAAACACAACAGTTATGTCACTTGCAGAAAATGTCTTATACTAACCATGCAATGTGTGGGTCACACTTGGACTCGGACTTATCCTCAGGAGGTTTGGGAAATTTTGTCCGGAACCTCCATATGGACCTAGAAAAGATATGATGCAAGAGGCAGAAACCAGAGAATCAAGGGAGGAAACAGTATAAGAGGTTCTTTGAAATTCATTCATCCACTAACACAGATACAGATTACAGTGCTCTGACGTAGGTTTGACAAGAAAAAAAATGTCTCAAGTAGCATTACAACTATGTAGTAAAAGATAAAAGCTTCTTAATAACAATTACAAACTTTCTGAGAACTTTTGCAGATTTAAAAGCGAGAAGAAAAGAAAGTAATCGAAGGGCGTCACATAATCTGACTGACACTTCCTCATCCAAACCAAATTCTTTTTATACTAAGAGAAAAAAAAAAGTGTTGAAACTCGATCAAGGGTGTTGAAAAAACATTCTCCATGGCTTGCTTTCCTGAGGGAGGGAGAGTTTGGGGAATGCCTTTTTTTTTATCACATTTAGAGTGTTGACTTCCACTTAAATTGTGGGCTGAAAACACCTGATTGACATTAAAAATTATAACTAAAGTCACAAAAAAAACCCAGCAAACTTGTCACTGAATTTGGACACAGTCCAACAATTGTAGGTGGCTTTGTTTCCCATGAAGTCTCTTGCAATGGCTTGAATAAAGTTGTAACTTGGACTCATATCTTTGAAAGGGAAAGTAAAGCCCTAATGATATAGCTCTAAAAAGTTTTACACAACACTTGGAGGTTGCAGTGCTGTCAACTATTAGTGACTGGTGTGAGAGAGATTTGCTGGGGGGGGGGTGTAGGGCAAAATCCAGGTTAGATTTCTAGGCTAGACCAACATAAAAATAGAGGTCAGGAAAAACCCATTAGCACATGTGACTTTATCATTTTGATCAATATTTTACCCAAACTCTCCTAAAAAGGGGGACAATTTTTAGGGGGATTTGGCAAACAACCCCCATTGACCATGGACCGGTGGAGACTACTGGTGCTAAGCGTGACCATCGGTTCATGAGGAGCATCCCACCAGGGGGACCTTTCCCACCAAAATACCCCTGGGTCAAGACTGCAAGACAATGGCACTTCTCATGCTTCATTATACCACTGAGTTTTCAGTTGTTTTACATTATTGAAATTTGTGGACCATGATCAATCTGAAAACACATTTTTGCATTATGAGTGGAAATTTTTACTCCACGTTGAGACAACGTTGCACGAGAAACTGATGCTTCATCGTAAGGGGGTGAGATTGCGCTGAAATGCTTGGAGTGTCACGCTAATATGTGTGAGAGTCTACAGCTCTGAGGTTGACTTGTTCAGTATAAACATCATGACAAAAGTATTATTTAAAGGTAAATTGTTTCCACATGATTATGCTAATTTTCAGAGTTTACTTCAACAGGTAAGAAAAGACGTCCTGCAGTGTTTTGTCTAGTTTCATATCAGCTGTACACAACGAACACTGAAATCTAACTCTACTCTGACTAACCATTTGATTTTCCCTACTTGCGCGTAAGCGCATCCCGAGAGCTTTTATCACATGCAAATGGCCCTCTAAAACAAATCGAGATCACACAGCATACAGCAGATGCCAAGAAAAATAAATAGTAGCAATTTTATGACACTCCTAAAACAAATAGTCATAAAAGGTGGGCAAAAGTCACTTCATTTGCTAAATACCATCCCAGCAAGCAACACAAAAAAGTTGAGCACTTAAGGAAAATTGCCAGTCTACAGTGGCAGACGTAGCGCACAGTTATTCCGTACAGGACAAAGGTGAACAAGGATGAAATGTCATACTTTTTTTAAACAAACTCTCATCAAATGTGACGTACGACATTTGTAAATGATGTAGAACAGTAATGACTACATTGGATATATGGCACCATGCAAAACATAGGCATATCCACATCTAGTGCTATGTAATAAGCAGTATATACACATGCAGACATGAAAATTACTGCACATGTTACTACGTGCACATGGTTATTTCTTTTGGGAATGGGGAAAATATCTCACATTTGGCTACAGTTAGTACTATTTTAAGGATAGTTTAGTGACGAAATTGACACAGTACACTTAGCTATAGTCACTACAACTTGTGGATCTACACACTTGGCAGTTTGTAGTACATAATATCTGCAGTACACTCTGCTGTAGATGGAATTTCTACAAAGTTGGCTGTAGTTACAGTACTTCTATCTGTGGAAACTGTAGATAGCAACAATTGCATTAGACTCTGCTACAGATACAGTAGTAATGTCTACACACTTGGCTATAGTTACTGCTATTCATGGATAGTAATATCTGCATTACACTCAGGTATAGATTTACACATTTAGCAACAGTTTCTACTATGTTTTAAAACATCAATACATTTCCCTTGCCTGTTTTCACTTCCGTTTGAGGACAACTTTAACAAACTTGACTATACTGTACTTTCTACTATTTTTCGATTGCTTAATCTTCACACTTGGCTGTAGTCATCACTATTTATGGAGGGTGATATCTTCACATTTGACTGTGGTTACGACCATTTGTGGATAATTGTTCCCACATAACTCGATATAGTCACCACTATTTGTAGATAGTCAATATACTGTCTTGTGCTCTTGTGCTATTCATGCACTGAAATAAGTATGAATTGACAGATCAAATGAATAAATATTACACTCAGTAATAACCAGACGTTTTGATGTTCCTCTGCAGAGGCAATGCAATGGTCCGTAATCCAACTTCTCCCCCCTCCCCCTCTGCCCTATACAGAAAACAGTGATAAAACTAGCCCAAAGTAAATGTTTGGGCAATTGCAAAATTCATATTCTGAAGAAAAAAATGTACCAAGAGATTGTTCATCAAACTTACAAGATGTGAATGTAAAACTGTCTAGAGTCTTTAAGACTTATGAAAATTTCTCCACGAGATAGGACAAAGAAAAAAAAGATAAAAACTGTGTGGAAGATATTTACCAAACTCCTTTCTGTTATCACCTGTGGAGTCACTGTACATTCTTCTAGCAGGCGCACTGCCGATGCATAGGTGACTGTCGCTGCCTCTCCAGTCATGGTGAGCATTAGAGTTCAAGTTGAGGTTCATGTGAGAGTTGGACCTGTTCCCCACTGACAGAGACGATCCCCCACTCTTTCTATCGCTCTCCAACATGGTAGTCACGCTTCTCCATTCTCCCGCATTGCCACCTTGGTCGTAGCGGATGTCTCTCTGCGACGAGAAACCCTTGCGGGGCATCAGCCTCTGACGTTGGATGAGATTGCTGGAAGTTGTCCCCGCTGACCCAGAGTAGAACTCGTGGAGGTTGTTGTTGAACCTAACCCCCCTAGAGGATTGGAATGGCCCATGGGAGGCAACCCCCACCCCACCATTTGGAGGGAGGGGATACATTCTGTTGGAGACAGTTGCCTGATGGGTAAACAAAACACAAGTAAAATGATGAAACAAGCTGAGAAAATGTCAATTGCAGTTGACGACACAGGATGCATGATATCCTGAAACATTGCAAGCAGATTGTGTGGACCACATCGGCTACCTTTAACTTACAGTGGGGCAACTGAATGAGGTGCCTATTTTGAAAGTGGATGCCCAGATTAATAAAAGAAGTGCAAAGATAGTCATAACCTGATACAATACCGACACATTACAATCTTCCTCCTCCCCCTTCTCCCTCAGGGAGAAAACTACTGCACCAGAGACACTTGCTTTTGGCCAAAATTAGGGAATCCACCTCATTTGGAATGCTTCCTCAACAGCACAATCCATTGCATAAATTCGCCCGCAAGTTACTGAGTAAGACTTTATACCTTGGATACCCAGAAACCCACAAGGAAGTATAGTTTTGGTACATCATTACTTCATGTTAGCCAAACTCAGACTGACTTGAATAGACAACTGCCAATGTTATTCAGTAGAAGCTATTCGGTCTATTCATTTCCCTTCTGATGTCTATTCACCTGAGTTTGAGGTTGGCTTGCATGAAGTACATACTGCACCATAGCTTTGGCCATTCATGCAAATGTGTTTGGAATCATACTGTGGTTTGTCAACTTAACGAGGTACTCTTAGGGATGAAACCCAGGAACCTTAACCTTTAACCCAGGAACCTTAACCTTTAACCCAGGAACCTTAACCTTAACCTTTTTTTACTTTATGGCATTGATTGCAGCCATTAATGCCATAAAGTAACAACTATTAATCTTCCAGTGGATTACAAGAGGACTTTTTCTCCATGGATTGGTCGGCCCTTCGTGTACTTTATACCACTGAATTGCTCCTCTAGTATTTATGTGCTTCTCTAATATTTATGTGCAGAAAAAACTAAAACCCCCAAAAAAGGAAGACTTAAAACAGAACATTTGTAAAAACTGCTCACTCACAAGAAAAAATTAAATAAATGCAATACAAGAAAAAAGGCAGGGTATTTGCAAACTTGTTTTGAAACATGCGACTGAGATTGGGAAATGAGCGTAGATTAGTAAGTCATGTCGCATGCAAAAGCGACTGTTTCTGAAGATCAATTGAAAACAACAAGACGCACAAAGACTGAGAGTAGTTGTAGTTATTTTAAAGTAGAATGTTGTTTCAAAAAGCAGTTTTCTACAGTATCTTATTAAATTAATGAACTGGAGATAAATACATCAAATTTAGTTGTTTAACACTTGAAAGCAATCATGAACA
>VJOZ01209040.1:0-10653 GCA_009801055.1 Stichopus horrens | reverse complement strand
CTCCTCTTCAAGGGTTAGTCACCGATTAGAAGCTAGCTTGGAACTCCCCTACATATTGGATCTTTTGGACATTAATTCCGGCCATCAACTTGTACATTACATAATTCAGTGTTGGCTTTCATCCCAAATTCGTGATCCGAAATCTTGAGCTAGCTTCAAGAATGTTAATACTATCTATGACTGCAAGATCAGACGTACTCTTACAGTATGTGCGTGTATATTCGCTGAACAGAAAGTGCGCGACTGGATCGGACTGCACTGGTGCACTGTGCGGATTTATACGTTGCATGGCTAAGTACTTTAAGATAAGTCGAGATTTCAACTGTTGCGGTACTTCTTTCTCAGTATAATTGCACCAAATTTGAGTCTTAGAACTCAGAGTCGCGAGTCCTTGGAAATCGGGACTCGTGACCGGTGTCGAGACCGAGGTCGGACTCGATCCTTCACTAGTACTGAGTACTTGCTTGTGACACTGACAGTAACATCTCAAATCAAAATCAATGATTACAAGTACAAGAAAGTTAGGCCTAAAACATGTTATTTACGCCTCGGACATAAATCTACAAACACATCAGCCATCGTTGACAGGTTCTTCTCGAGGACAAAAAAAAAGGAAGAATTTCGAGTGAACAAATTGACCTACCTGTTTTCTCAACCAGTTTAATACTGCCGCTTGTTTTTGGAAATTTATCCAACGACACCGCTATTCAAGGCGCAATTCTCAAATTCCTCGAAGTTCTGTCTGTGATAAACCATAGGCCGCCTAGGCCTGTGTTTTCCCCTTTTAGAGTGTCTGGCCTCAGCTGTATATCAGTGTCGCCCTGAAATAACGTAGTTTGATTGAACACATTCGCATCGGCTTCCTTCGTTAGTTGTTCAACTTGTAGATGGTGTTGAGCCCTGATAACTCAACACTTGTACACATGATCACGTCACCGGCCACTGATGTAAATCATGTGTACATATGCCAGAGAATGTATTTCCTTGATACATTTGCCGACATGATAAATTTCTATACACCTAACATACAGGTGTAAGGCGAGCTGAATGTGCAATAAATAGAAAATACAGGATTATCAACCGGAAATCCAAGATGATCGCCCGATAAGTCAAGACTTATCGACCGATAATTTTGTATTATAGATATGATGAACCAGGTTTATCACAAGATAATCCACGATTATCAACATAACTTGGACTTTCGACCGATAATCCAAGATTATCGAACTAATTTGGTATATCTGTCTACAATCTTGGATTATCCACAAACTTAAGTGCGCTTCAATTGATAAACTCGGATTATCAACTGATAATACAGGATTAGCCACAAATGATTATCCGCCATCGTTTTGCATGAAGCAGATCACAAGTTCTAGAAACAGATTTAACTTCTGGTGGAAGATGATGCAACAGGAGATGGGAGTGGTTTGATACAGCGAGTTCATATTTAATGTAGGCCTACCTCTTTGATGAGGGAATGATGTAAGCATGGGTGAATATAGTACTTTAAGTTAGCAGATGAGAAATATTGCTTGAAATGAAGCCATGACTTTCTTTTAAAAAGGTAGTAAGTCGAGTTTTTGACAAATAGTTATCCCAATGAAGGTCCGTCCTTCAGCAGACTGCTGACGGTCGTGGGCAGATCTTGCAGTTTCAGTGAGAGGGACCCCTAAACATGTGCTTCTAGGGGCGCTCAGACTGTATAATCATAACGACAATACTTCAAACTACATAATAACAGGCGGACAGAAAGGAAAAGATATTGGAAGGGGGGGTGTAAGGCGAGCGTCAACATCGGTTGACGCTGAGCACACAAGAATGTTTTTGGGTTTTTTGAAGTGCCCAACTGGTTGGAAAAGCAGCACTTGCCAGGTGTTCTATACTTCGCAGTGCACAGCCTTGAAATAGTGATCTCATGTCTGCAATTTATGAGGTCATGAGAAAAAGTAAATCTATGGAAATGGTAACACATATCAGATGGACTTCGATGATACAAGAATCGTAATAAATTATGCATCCCCTTTCATTTATTCTTGGAGCACCTGGTAAGTATTGAGGGTAAACATATTTTAGCCCCACTTGTTTTGTTTTTTTTTCATTGGGGGCAGTGCAGTCACTGAAATATGTTTGAAGGGGTCAAGAGACTCTATATGTCCTCCGTCAGGGGCATTGCTACCTTTTTCTTTTGGAAGTGGACTTGTAACAGGAATAAGGGGCATCAGCGAGTGTGATGAGGGAGATCAGGATACACAGTACGCCTCTCAAAGCAACAAGTCGAAACTTTGGCAAAAAAGCCAACTCGACGTCGGACGTTGCCGTAAATACAGCAGATGACAAGTTAGCAGACTACAGTAGGAACCGCCATCCACCCGATGGTGGTCAACTCAGTATAATTAGCTTAAAACTTAGGTTTAATTAACATTTTATTAAATTACCTTTAACCTTATATAAATTATTATAATTATTACAAATTTAGATGAAGTACAAATATGAATATGAAGATATAATTAATAACATGTATATTCATGACGCATATAGCTATATATAGCGATTTTGCTCTGTGTACAACGGTGAGGTGAACTTATTTGAATTAATGGTCTACATTACACATACACTTGCACACTTGCTTTTTATGCCATTTGTGCCATAAAAAGCAAAAGTCTGGGTCAGAGAGCAATTTGGTTGATTAGCAGCCGATAAAACGCTGGCATCAGTAAAAAGATGTTTTGGGAAGAGGACACAGATTAAGCAAAAACTTTTCCAAGTTTTCGTGTAAGTTTCTCATTATTAGGACATTTCTACCTCTGGAAAATCACGACTGTTTCTCCCTGAAAATACTTTTTGCTCCTTGGATCCGTATCCGCCCATGAACACACCTAAACAACACCGACTGAACCTTTACGTTTAGAGCAATTGCATGCTTGGTTATTTCCCTATTTTTCTAAAAAAAAATAGGCCTACGTTGCAAAGGTTATAGCAGGAAGCAGTTATCGTTCTTTTAATCATTTTCGTCCCACTCCAAAAAGTCCAGCGACGTCCACCCTGCCCCTTGACCCCGTATACTCGTCTTCGAACATGACCTTACCGCTTCGAGAAATTACAAATTTTCTTTGTGGGACTACATGACATTTCAGTACACAGTCATGGATGTACTAACCGGGTATGACTTGATATGTTTATAACCTTTCATAAGGAAACATCCACGATCGTCGGCAATTACGCTTTGGTTGGTAAAAAAATTCTTTTCCTTACTTGAAAACACAGCTATCCCAGACTCGAAGAGTTAGAAGTTGCTTACGAGACTTAGGTAGAATAAATAGAGGCGCTATTCTTTGTTAATTTACGACATATTTTCTTTATCGAATTTGGCAGTTTTCCCCTACACAAAATGTAACTTACAATGGTCCCCCAGGCCTATTATACGATTTATCAATTTCTTTATGGTGTCGTCCAGATCTTCATTTAGAAGAGGTGAAAATTTAAGGCCGTGATCCCGCCAGCCTGTCTGACCGAAATACAACTACGAAGTGCATAGATTCGGTTTTTGCACAAAATAATCTATATTTTCTTTAATCGTCATATTTTTTACAAAATCTGTGTTCTTTTCAAGCGTCAAGTTAAAAAAAGGCATGATAACTGGAAACATGACGAAAAAGTGATCGCCATGGCTTATTTTAGACACTTTCTTCCCCTGGGGTGAATTAATCCTCTAGAGGCACATTATTCAATGATTGTATGCCACCTGCAAATGCACCTGAAATGTAGAAACTGTCAAAGAGGAGCGAAATAGCGAGGGCGCTATTCGAAAATCAATCAAAATCGTGAAACTTCGAAAGCCCGGGTAACATCTGCTCTGGGGACAGTTTTTATCATAGGCTTTTTGAGGTTAATATTGCTTGGGTAAGGGGAAGCGGTGTGGTAGGGTGGTAGTGAAAATCTTTTTGCACTAATTTAGAATCTTGATCAATTGATTGATGAATTTTCAGGCACAGTTTTTTTTTCCATCCTGACACTGCAGTGGAGTCACATGGGATGTTTTCAAAGGGAGGGTTAAATGCTATATGAAAATACAACAACTCTCTGTACAGTGTGGTACCCGAGACTTTGGACTGGCGGAGTGGGGTGACAGCCATGGGAGACTAAGCAGGGCGCCACCGTAAGTTGCCGTCACCGTGAGTTCACTATTTTGGGGATATATCCCCCCCCTCCCCTCGGCCAAACCTCCTACGCAATATGATTCTTATATATCGTTCTCTAGAAGTGGGGATCTTATAGGAGAGCCTGACATACTCTTTTCAGGTATCCTTCATCGTTACGAGTAACCGTAACGCAACGTTTGAGACAGGATGTAAGCCTACAGCAGGAAGAAAACAAGATAATCTAATTTCAGCCCGCATTCTTTCATCAGTCCTCCATTAGTGTTATGAACTAGTATTTCTTCGTAAATGGCCATGAAATTAATCTAAGACCATCTAGTGAGTGCGTATGACAAGGGATAATAACCACACGGGATTTCTTGTTCCAAGTTGCTCGCGCTTGATTCCTCGAATGTTAGGAGAGACAGAGCCCATGTGTAACGTATACGCAACTACAATTAATTCTGAACTATCAAATCAGGGCGTTCCCTGCCAATGTACTTCCAGTCTCTACGTGTACAATATCATTGTGTTACGTTGTCCTTCTAAAGGCCCGGTGCGTACATTGCAGCTGACTTCAAGGGAAAGAGGGTGTTTAGAATACACCAACATGGCATACAAAGAAAAAAGTTGTTTAACCATTCACTCTCACCAATACACATCTGCCAAAGCTTCATCTCCTCAAAACATTCTGCACGTGATGAGTCACGGAAGGTGCATCATTTGAATTTTGAAAAGTTTGGGTGAACAAATTATTTTTAAGCAACAAATAACTGAATTTCTATCCGTGAGAAACTTATTTCTTGAAAGGAGGGCCACTGTCCTTCCTTATTTTGAATCATCTATCACTTCATTTCCTGTAAAACAAATGCCCTATTTCCCTTTAAGGTCGTTCCCCTGTATATAAATCCATTACGTCCAGCTGTAACGTGTTTGATCTAAAGACTGATGACAATTCTCACTCCATTGGGTTCACTTGTGACACCAGGTGTTCCTCCTTGCCTGAACATGCCAGCCTTGGTGCACAGCATTATCTGTAGGGACAGTGACTGCCTCACTGCATTGCGTCCACCTACAGTATAGAGGGTTCTGCAGTCTTTTATTGGTAAATCAGCTGTTTGGGTATAATGCAGGTTGGTACCCAGAGGGGTGTGGGGGAGGGATCGTACGAACCCTCCCTCAACAAGATCTGGGGAAGTTCCGCTCAGCCTGTAATGGTAGGCCTTCGTTAGCAACAAATGATTTTTAATTTTTTTATCATAATTGTTGGGTAAAATGTTCCACTTGTGGTGAAATCGAACGCCCACTGAAAAAAAAAAACTGCTAGAGAGCATGAAAGGAATAGACTTCATCTGCAAATAATACGCCCTCAGTCTTGGTTTTAATTCATCTTCAACAAAGGAAAAGGGCACTAACGATGAAGACTGAAATACAGACGACCCTGATGATTTTGCTGGGAAATTCTAATGAAACAATTTTCAACTTCCACATGCTTACAACTTTCATAAACATGTAATACATTGGCATTAAAATATAACAGACACAAACTGAATAACTTTTTATTTTTTATTCCAGTTTTTATACTTTTTTTTTTCAATTTTTTTCTCTGAAAAGGATATGTACAAGATATGAACAATAATAGTGCAAACTACAATGGAAGTTGTTTTAATTTCCTATGATACACTGTATACAATTTCAAATCTTCTGAACTACCTCAGTAAATGTCCTGTAACCCTTGTGTATACAACAGAGGGCCTAATGTTACCGAAAAGTTTAAAATCATTCCCACAAACAACTATACACAAACACCTTTTGATCTCAAGGACTTTCCAAATTTACATCCGGTCCCTTGACTCCATAATGTAATGGAGAGAGTAGACCAATCGTTTTTATGCTTGCAAAAGAGACACACTTTTGGAATACAGAAAGATAATCCACTTATTTTGTAAAGGACTACCAACACGCTCTTTCAAAATAAGTTTTCCATCACAATCCTTAAAACAGGACACATCATAAAAGACGAGTGTATTTTTAAGTGGCCTTATCTCCTCTGTCAAACAGACAGCAAAGTGGAAACACTTTTTTCATGTGAAAATTATTCTCGTTAAATGAGAACTTAGGATTAACCATGGCATGTGTACATTTCATGTGCTCAAAACATGACTTCTTAAGAAACACAGTGACATAAGTTTTTATTCATTTTTTGCTAACTTGATTTAAAAAAAAAATCAGGGCAAAACTCAAACCCTTCATACGTCATTGATGGCATTTTCCTTATTCAGAACAGATAAAAACAAAACATCGAAAAGAAAAAAAAAAACTATGTGAAAATGATAGTTATCACAAGGTCATAACCACAGAAAGCAATTAAGAAACAGTTCACTCTGAAGCAAAGCTATGACTAAATCAAATGTACAGTACCTGCATTTGTTTTTGGCTTGTAATATGACGGTTTAATTGCAGCTGGTACATGGGACACTTTGGGGCTGATATTGCCAATACTGCACAACACCCTCCTCTGTTATTTCACATACCAATATTGGCCACAAAAAAAAAAATGTTCAACCGGAAATTCCCTCTAGATAATACCATATGCTAGAAGATATTGCTGCATTTACACTTATCTTTGGTTTTCAATGTTACTGTCCCCTATTTGTACAAAATGTGGTCAGGAGCCAGTTCTATTTTTGTGACTTTTCTTCCCACCCCTTGGTTCTCATCAGCAAGTTCAGTGGGAGAAGAGGTTACAGCAAAGACACCGTTTCTGACACCAGTTCTCTGAAATCTATGAACACTTTGCCACATTTTCTACATACAGAGTGATAATGTTGCAACACTGGTGTGACAACCAAGATATTATTATATTAAAACAATTGGATGAAACCACTCATTTGCTTTAGTACACCAGGCATAGCACTTTGGAAACAAAAAATGGGGGAAATATTGAATTTAAAATGCACCAACATGGCACACAATCATTGCTAAACCATTCAGTCTCACCAATAAACATCAGCAACAGCTTCATCTTATCAAAACAAAAATACCATGCGACAATTTCAGCACGATGCATCATTTGAAATTTGGAAGTGGGTGAACAAATATTGTTGAGGATCAGGTAACTTACAATCTCTGACAAGCTAATTATCAAGAAAGCTACCATCCTGCCTTTTTATCTATAGTGCACTTAACTGTTGGTTTTAAAAATATTTTTTTCTGCACAACAAGCACAATATTTCCCTTTACTAGAATCTTAGGAAGATGAGAAGATGCAACCACTTGGAGCAGCAAAGAATCCATGACCCAAAAAACATAAATACATGTCACATATACCAACATGTCCTCCAGCAGCAAATAACTCTCTACCAGAACATTCACCATTTAGATGAACTTTGCACAGCAACTCAGGGCAAAAGACAGCACAGGGTTGTTAATTGTACTGCCATGGGCACCATTATAGGTGTGAGACAATTTAGCGGACATTGCACAAGTGAGACACATCCTCCATAGCTTAGTAGCTTTAATATTGATGAAAGCAGTCGGGTTTCCCAGAGCATGGCGACCATATATTCCCCCCGGTGATGGAAAATACGTCAAAACTATTTAACGATTCTATTTAAACTGTCAAGTTTTGAGAGACGATGAATCTTGCTTTGCTGCTTATGCGGTGTGCATGGCATTCATACACATGAAAAACTGACTCAAGGTGAAACTTGCTTCAAAATTGACAATTATCCACCAGGTGTTGCATGAACTCCACAGTAACAATTGGCGAATAATGAGCCACAACCTAACCTACGTCTACAGGAATATTGCAAGTCTTCGCCAGTAGCATTGTTCACTCATAGCCTACCAAAGTAGAGCGCAAGGTGTAATATTAGCTACTTGTGCACAGGATTTGAATAGGGCTGGTTAACAAATAAAAATAAGTGTAGCATCAGATTTATGGAGTTCAGAGAGGCTCATGGAGAAAAACCATTTCATCTCCTGTTCGTGGTTGGAGACTAAGATACAACGGGATGGTCGGCAACCAGCAAGTGAGATATGTGTCACATGACGATATCATGACAACATCGCCAAATCGGGTGACTTCAATCAGATATGTGAAACACTGGCAAATAAGGATATTTCCAACAGAGCCACTACGACAAACACGGTACAATAAAGGAGGTTTGAGATTTCCTGTTACATAAATACAAGTTATGATGATCCAAAGTAGCAGATATGTAATAAAAGTTTTCTCCGTGTTCCCTATGGCACTCTCTGGAGCGTGTTGGAACAAATCCCACAAAAAAACAACGCATCATATCAACAGTGCTACATTCCATTATATTCCAATATGTTCATTTTCTTCACCTTCAAAACAAATACCAAGGGAAGTTAAGAGTCTCTTAAATCTGTGTATTTGTAAGCACTTTACCCTGTGGAGAGCACTTCCTACCTGTGGTACATTTTGCATAAACCTCCACTCTAGTATGAACAATTTAAAAAAAAAAAAAATGGAAAAAAGTACATAAATACAAACTACTAACAAAATAGTTAAGCCATCAATTCAACAGTCACATGAAACAGAAACCAAAGAAAAAACTAAAAAAAAAAATAATACAGAGGAAGGTACCCTCCTCATGATGGATTAGTCGTTCCCTCCTTCTTGACAGCGAGATGCAAAACCAGAGGGTCACCATCATCGTTAGTTGACTCCACTTTGGGCGGCTTTCTCCTCGACACTACAGTCCACTCGGGATCGTTGGGGTCGTCGACTTCTTTGTCACTGGCAGAGCTATCTTCGTCTGATTCATATGGGGCGACAACCATGGCGCTGTTCAGTGAGCGGGTCCTGTAGTTGAACAATGGCTTAAGGGGCTCCTGCTCAGTACTGAGGGAAATTTCGGAGACTTCTGCGTCCGTCAGAGGAAAGGCACGCCTGGTCCATCCTTGAACCCCATCTGAAAGACCCTCGTCAAACGAGGACTGGGAGTCACTCCCGAATGAAATCCTCCTCTTCTCTGATGAGCTGCTCCTGAGTTGCCTTGGGGTAGGTGGTTCTGGTGCCGCTGTTGTCGTGGCCTGTGCCGGAACCGACGGAGGAGCGACCGAAGACGTACCAGAGATTGGATTGGCGGAGTGGTTCGGCGTCGCCAACGGAGAAGGACTCATCGGTGAATCAAAGTTTGAATGGAGGGAGTTCTCAGAGATGCTACCATTTGGTGACAGAGGGTCTGGGGTACTATTAGAACTGTTATTTCTAGTCCTCCTAGATCTTCTACCAGCTGCAGAAGCAGCGTTCCCCTGATTTGCTAGAATTGTCAGGAATTTCTTCTTCTCCAGTATTTCGTACCTCAGGTGACGATGGGTGTAATCACTGTCAGCAGTGCTCTCCTCCTGTGTATAAAGATTCAGAGACTATTGCTTACAAAATGGATTGAAAAAAGCATGAAAAAACAAACAAAATACACTCAAATTTTGTTGTACACTCAAAATTTCAATCATGAATGTTGCACATTTCCTAAAGGAGACACCAGTCTCAGTAGAACAGGTCAGACTATTTGCTCAACTTACAGTATTCTTGTCTTCAAGTCCAGAAGACTTGCTACAATCAGATTTTTTTTTTCTTTCTTTAAATCCCGCACTGGTTACAAATGATCTCAATTTTTAGTTCGCCTCTGGCTCTTACGAGCAGCTTACCACAAGTGAAATGACATAGTCGAATGACATGACTTGACTAGGAGTCAAATGTCATGACCTTTGCAAGTCTTTTATGCCATTTTACCCTTTGTCTTCACCCTCAGCTCCATGTTTCACAAAATGACATACACAAGCCAAGTCTCTGAACTTTGGAAATTGCAATTCTAAACAAATTCAAGAAGGCTGACTCTTATCAGTTGCACAAACCAACTGTACCACAGCAAAAGTTGACAAAGCTATAAAGTAGGCATGTCCAATACTTGTATTCAGGATGAAAAGTTTGTCAAGCTGTAGTTCACAGGCATAACAACATACCCCATTTCACTCCATTCACATTACAACATTGTGACAAGAAGGTTCAAGCAGCGACTATATTGCTCGACTTCACTTCAGAGACATTCATTGCTGATGTCTGTATTTTCAGTAAGCATAAATATTTGGATCATGGCAGTTGAGAAAATGCCTTTTTGTTTGATGAAAATGAAAAAGATCTCAGTGCTGCAATCAGATGACGAAAGCTGCATGGCAACCAAACTAATTAAGCATTTGGGAAGCCTTTTCTGATCAATCAAAGCTATTGTTTGTGGCTAAACAATGTAAATTAATAGCTCATTAATTTCCAGATGACAGTCATGTTACATGCATGAGGGATGGAAGGCTGAAAAGTATATTTTAATACACTTGCCGGAAAGAAGCCGTTGCACATCTACAAAGGGAAAAGGGTTTTTGGACTGGACTAATTATTTTTTGTTGCAAAACTGACACTGAAAAGAGTGTAGTTAGCTCATTGATGCTTACTCTTCTTGTGGTGATACAGTAAAACCCCGTTTATCTG
>VJOZ01204783.1:0-11377 GCA_009801055.1 Stichopus horrens | reverse complement strand
CTCTATTTACCTGGATAACGAAACATATTTATACGGACTACACTACAAACAAAATAATTATCATATAAACACAGCACACACAGTTCGAGCTATTCAATACTTTTTCTCTTTTGTAAATGTTTATCATTTATTCTTCAATCAAGATATGTCCATTGAACTAATTGTAAGAAGATATGAATGCAATTGCCATCGAAGTAAAAAATCGNNCCTGTTGTTAAAATTGCCATCGAAGTAAAAAATCGGTATCTTCACAGTACTACTGGGAACAATTTTAGTAAGAACAATTTTGATATCACATACGGTATGTCATTCCAAGTGTCAGTGGAACTACATAAAATAGCTTTATTTTAATGAAACTTGTATACCACCTTTTTCTCCAGTTGTGTTAATTCTTTTGATTATTCATTATCATTCTTGCGTCATTGTCCCATAGACTTCTTGCATGCGGAGATCGAAGGACGGTTAATGCACATTGTAGCTGTCCGTATTGCCACATGTTTTGGTGCAATTCAATGGATACATGTATTGAGATTGAGAAGCGGCAACTGAAGCTCCTATGACCTTATGGCGGTTGACACCTCTTAACAACAGAGAAGACCAGGACCAAAATATAAGCATAGCTAAAGCGTAAAGAATCAAACCTGAAAAAACAATCACTACAAAATACACCTAAAATGAAAAGGAAAGTAAAAGAAAACCAGAGATAACTTTTAATTAAATTCGCTTTTAGCTTTTATTTAAAACTAGATACAGTTTTACACATAATATTCTCTAGAGAGCGAGAGAGAGAATACCAGAGTTTTCCTCCTATAAATCTAAGAGTGAGTGGCTGAGATCTAAGCCTACATAGAGAAGTAGAAAGCTGATTGAAAGGAGCACGACTGGGGTAGTTATAACTAGTTCAGTAAAGGCTAAAAGAATTCTAAAAATTGAAAAGGTTCCATTGTGGAATTAAAAACAACCGTCTCAAGTGAGATCGATTCCAATCTGGTAGATACTAAGAAAGTTGGGTCTAGCAAAAAGGGGTGAGGTAGATGTAGGTCGTCCACATTGTTTATGAATCTAACAGTTCTCTTATATAGCATGGACAGGGACTTAAGACTAGTGGGGTACGTGATCCCCCAAACAATGCTGCAATAGGAAAGGCAGTCGAGTATAAGTGTATTATACATGGAAAAAATGCTTTTTGGGGGAGAAGTCGAAAAGAGATGATTACCTCTTTTTCCTTCATGATATATTGGTTAAGGTGGTTCACCTGAGATGCGAGTCAACGAGAAATTTTGTTACATTAGAACCTGTAATATCAAAATTGATTACAGCGTGACCTGGCCCTGAGGAAGTCATTGTCATAAACAAGAAAAAGTAAAGGACCTAAAATAGATCTCTTGCGAGCACCATAGATAGTAGGTTTTCGTAAGGAGGTTACATTTATTAATTTACATTATAAATTAAACTTGTTTAAGTCTAATATTATGGTCTATTGTGTCACAAAACCCTAGATTGGTTTACACAAAATGAGTGATTCAAACTGATTTTTTCGAAAACCTCTGTTATTTGATTTACAAAATGGAAAATAACATGTGAGGTCGAAGGAACGCAAATTGGTAACCATGTACGTTTTGTTTCACTAAAAACAAATACAGACGACTAAACATGAGTTACTTTTGAATAGTACATTGGAAAAAGACGGTGATATTGAAATATGCCTTAATTATTAACCGAACCTTTATCCCGTGACTTATGGACTAGAAAAACACGGGAAATTTTCAGGATATTCGGAACAATACCCTTCTCGGGTGAGGGGGGATAGCCAGGATTTTTCTGAGGGGGTGAAATCCGTATTTTTGACCGCAGTCCGAGGGAAGGAAGGGGTGCTGCCATACCTAGGATTAAGCCAAGATTTCAAATCAGTCGGTTTATAGATAGGCCTAGGAAGCATGAAGAGAAGTCTAACGGAATGGGGAACCACCCTACCCTTTCTCTTAAAAAGGATCATGATTGCCCTTCTTAGCTGCCCAATCCGGCATGGTGCAAAATCACTTCAATTCTTTGACACCTGCACCCATAACAATAACTGCAGGGGGACGTGAGTGCCGCCAGGTATGTCTAAGCGCCTGTCTGGCGGGGAGCGTACAATAACATTCGTGGCTTTTCAAACTATCCACATTGCGGGAAACGGTACATCCCATGTGTTCCAAGCTGCATGTTCCCAGCCTTGAAGTAGGGATCTCTTACTTGCACTTTCTCAATCAGACCTAATGAGATCAATGTATTAAAATGGTAATACGGCGGGTTGGGATGATGCAGGAATTTATTTATTTATTCTGGGAATATATATATATGTGTGTTATGTGCTTCGTGAACATACCTTTAAATCAACTTTTTCGTTGATTGAGAATGACGCATTTTAAGCTTTGAACTAAAAGATAAATTCGTTTAGGTAGTTTAACATTGTCTAATGCAACGGAGCCACGCTGCTGGAAGCCCGGGCAAAACATGAGCTTGCTGCATGCACCCGTGTTAAAGAATCCCCAACAGTTCTTAAGAAATGACATACTTTTGAGTAGGAGAATTAACATGCTTTTAAATAGTAAATTTATTGTTGTTGTTGTTGTTTCTTTGTTTAATTCAGTTCTAGGGTTGAAAACAAATAGAGTAGCAGTGTTTTTTTAATCCATGACAGCATTAAAATATCCGAAATTGTGACTGAAATTTTGGCAATGTTTAATGTGTAAAATATATATGCCAAACGTTCTGCTGCTAATTCCATCACCTGGTTCCACACTCATATAAACAACAGGCGCATATATGGCCAATCGAAACTTCGAATTAACGATTTCACACCTTTATGAACACATTGTTTCAATTGTGTTGTTAATCTGTTTCGTCTTAGTTTTCAATGTCATAAAAAGATCGCACTTGTGAAGCCCGACAATTTCCTAGACCCCGCCCCCTCCCCTTACCGGTTCCACACCCCTGTCAAATCATCCGTCAAGTCATCATCCTTCCATCCCCTTTTAGTTTTTATTTTACACTTCTTTGTTTTCAGTTTTATTATCCATTGCGTCCCGAAATTTTCTGTAGGAATGCCCGGCCCCCACCCACCAGGTAGCTATGCCACTGACTTTTCCCAAAAGAAAGTTTTAAGGTTTAGAAAGATGGGTGAGTGGAGTGCACAGAGAACGGGCAATGTAAGTGACAAGAGTGTTGGGATCCTATGAAATCCTTTAGAGTTCAGAGTTTTTAAGGGAAAGATTTACATTTAACATTTCCATTGAGTCTTGTTGGGGTAACCACGAAGCTATTAATAGCTGTAGAAGCTGCAACACGCTCCATGGGCTAATGCAAAAGAGAGTCAACAACCAGATTAGGCAGATATAAAGTATAGTTAGAACCGAAAGGGGAAATCTTAGATTGTGTGGCAGGACCAATTTCAGTGAAAAAATCATTAAATATATTTGAAACATCGGGTGGGTTTAAACCACTAATCATTTGAACGACTAATCCTGACTCTATCTTCTATAGGGATTAATCCTACCATTACCATATCAGAGCTACTAATTCATTGAGACATAATTTTCGCATACTAGGTGACGTTGTTGAACAATTTTTGATTTAGCAGGATTGCAATTTTTTTTTAGCCTGTCTTATAATGGCAGTAAGACTGTTTTGAAAACGTTTGTAGTCATTCAAATTAATGATGGACCGATTACGAACAAACTTTTGTAACGACGATTCTTTGTTCTTCAAGACTTGGGAATGTTGAAAAGGAACGCAGTGCACAGTCACTTTCTGGTTAGCCATCATAGTTGTTGTACTTTCCTATTATTATGCTAATCAATAATCATGTATTACAACCGTTATTAGCCTGATTATGGACATTACAGTTAAACACACGCATGAGAAAATATTTCTTGTTTTAAGAGTTAAGTAGTGTTGGAAAAATATTTAAGACATCATCCGTAACACCATTTAGGCAGTAAATAATTCCTGCGATGGCAAGAGAGCGACTAGTATAAAGCTTAAAAAAGGCAGTCTTTTTCGAAACTACTTTCAACGACAATGTCAAGTTTAGGGTATCCATTTTAGTTTAGATCCGAATTAATGTATAAGACCAACCCACCCCTATCCTTCTCTAGAGGCAACTTCGTCTGTTCCCATATGTACAGAAGCAGTATCACTCTAATTCACATCTCTCTAATTCAACAAGTTCAAATATCAGCTTCCATCATTTTAAAAAAATACTTGTCTGGTGACATCATGGTAAGATGAGAGGAGCATTTGTTCCATGAGTAGTGAAATCGTAATTGTATTTTGTACCCTGCTGCACATTCATTGTACAGTATAACCATTCAAGTCAAGGCAACGTTTGTTCAAGAATATACTGCACGGTATAGCGTAAAATGATAGCTGCCCCATATTAGACTTTAAAACCCATCTATTCCGTCCAGTCTATTAAATGCTGTATGAAGTACTATCTACTATCCAGTTCATATTTGACATTCCTGGTGAGTGTGGGATCTTTCTTCTAACGACGTTTCATAGACTCTTTGTTGTCTGCCTCTTTGTTTCTCTTTGTGTCAGTAGTTGGCATATAATTCTTTAACGTGTGTTGAAAATTAATTGACTGTAGTGTTAATTAAAAAATGCTTCAAACTCTTTTTCCAATATTTGGGTAACTGGCTGATCCCTTCAGTTCGTTTTATAGCTTTTATCACTTTATTAATATTACTATCGATAGATGCACTCAGAGGTATTCGCTTTATACTACTGGTTATAGCCAAAGAGGGCATAGGTACACACAGAGGTTATGGAAACGGTTCATCGATATACATCGAATACAAAAAGTAAAGACTAAAAGTGGTTACTTTGAATTTAAGTAAGCAGCTACTTACAACAACGTATTAATAGTGCTTTCTTTGCATTTCGATTAAATTATGGAGGAAGTACTCGCCTCGGGTACTTTCCCTGTGAATAACCCTTGCACTGATTTAATTTCAGGTGAAGGTGTTTCAAGGTCAGCTATAAACTGTAACTGTTGTTTTCATAGTTAACTTAGTCTAGTGTATTTAAAAGAGGCCTCTTTGTTAGATAAAACTTAATGTAAGTGTATACTACTCCTGAGTGGAACTTCATCTTGTCTGAAAGCCAATAAAACGAAGCCATAAGGCAATAAATTACTTGAATAATGATAATTACTTGGTTCAATGGATTTAGTAGCTATTTTCCTTAAACAGGTATCTGTGTCATAAAATCTTTAATCATCACCCTCCATCCAAAATGAAAGCTTAGCTCTCTCTCTCTTACCCTGAAAAGAACGTGTTTGAAGTTTGATCCTCTAATGGGTTGCCCGATCTACTCCCGATCTACTTTTGCGGGGACTCGACCCACATTCCTTAGAGTCATCACCCACGTGAACTTTTTGTATACTGTAACAAAACCATTCGTTCTTGGTGTGTGTAACGGATTGGAAATTGGTGCACTAGTGCGACTTTTTACATCTTCTGTTCCCAATACGATCTGCCCGTTAAATGACAACTTAGATATTAGGGAAAAGCCCAAGTGTAGTTCAACAACAATGCTGTTTTATATATTTTTTAGTCTATATTATAATTCTTGCTGACAAGCTTCGATGATTACACGCAATTTGGATATAAGTGTCAGTTGTGAGGTCACTGAAACCAATACCAGGTAAAAGCTGCGACTAGCGTCAAAGTCGCCACTATTCAGGTCCAAACCGTATTGGAGTCGTTCAACCTTTTGCACATAGAAGTCCTTTCTATATGTTGCTGCAATCTATTTTAACGATACAGATGAGATTAGTAGTCGCAAAGTTTATTACGCTCTTGAAGAACACTACCTTCATTTGGACAAGTATCTTGCTCTCTCACGACTTTCACTCATTGGGGAGGATGTTCCAAGATCGGTTCCAAAAGCCAGTTCCGAATTTTGCGTTTCCTTCAAGATCAATAACCAATTGTTATTTACATAACGTAACCAATCTTGTTGAAACGCTAGGGGAGAATTGTGTCATGTCCGTCCACTTTTAAACGTGGTTTCCACTTCTCCATGTTAGAATGAGTAACAAAAAGTTGGCAGATAATAGATCGATGACTACAACATGTAAATCACACAAAATGGGTGAATAAGAACAGTATTAGCTCATAAAAATATTTAAATACTAATACCTTTAGGGTTGTTATCATTTTCTCTGAGTATGATCGTTTTGATCATTTTAATTTTCACGTTTCCGTATTTTTATGCATTGCACACTTTAAAAGTCAAAATTTTGACAATAGGGGAGCTTTTTTTTCTTTCTTTACATGTCCCTATTGAGCCACCGTACTCAGCAACAACGCATGCACTATACTTCAAGAAATCGTTGGAAATGAGAGACACTATTCAGTCAGGTCTACTTGTTGACCGTGTCATGACAAATGCATGTGTTTTGACGTCCCTCAGTGTAATACTTCCATACCGTGTCACACGCAGACCATGACAGAGAAAATAAACAACAGCGAAAACCATTAGACGTCTAAGTTAAAGCAAACGGTATCTCATGCAAACGTACAAAATATGGCATTTTGGAAAACCCTCAACTTCAGTTGCCAGATACAGTAGACTCCACTTGTTTCTCGACAGAATTGCAATGCTGTATATCTACAGCAACTACTCTCTTAAGCGATACTGCATTGTACAGAAAGCTGTGCACTTTGGTGGATCGTTACAGCAGAATCACAATGAAAGTGCAATGGTACTTGAGGTTGGAAGGGGATATTCGTCTATTCAATATGATGAGCATAAAACAAGTGAAGAAGTGATTGAGTGAGATTAATAATATTAGAGTTACGTAGTCTGTATGGTTCAGTCGTTTGGACTGGTTGCCGTATATTAATAATCTCCTACACCTTACACTTACATTTTTAAAAATTTATTCTTACAGCGTTGCAAATATGGAATATCATTTTCAATGCTCTTTATATAAGATCTTTATATGAAATCAGAAGTTGTCAAATTTTCTAAGAATGAACAGTTTGGTCAAGGATCATTATATTGGAACTATGATCATCGTTACCATATAAAACATTACAACTTGCAAATTCTTTAACGGGACCACTTCCATAACGAACTAGTTATGATATTTATCAAGTTACAACATATATTATCTGTGGTTTCCTTCGGAAATACACAAGGTAAAATGGTTTAGTCGTTTGGAAATAAGTCGCCAACAATTTTAATGCAGTTTTAATGAACACGATAGAACATTTCACAATAAATAAAGTAGTATATCCGAAATATTGAAGACAATTTTTATTGAAGTCTTTTCAAGTTGCACTGTAAAATGCTATCTAGAGAGGTGTAAACTCAGTAAGGTATGCAACTGTTGAAAAGTAAACGTAGGGCACGTAGTGGTTGGTGACTGTATGTCGAACTTGAAGATGCCCCTGCTCTAAATGTTTATTTAATTTATTTATCATTTTACCCTAATTGTTCTAACTTTTCGCTTTGAAAATCATCAGTTGTCCTTCTACTGTTGGTCCTGGCTTCTTTCTCGGTCTTTCAAACCTCCATCTATCACATTATCTAGGTCTCCAAACACTCATAATCAAATCAAGTCAAAGCAAATGGGAAGAAATTGATTCAAGGCTTTGACGGATCGTGAATAGGGAACTAATTTACATACCTAATGAAACTCAGCGATTGCGTTAGTTTGTTGTAATCAAGGTAACAGAGCGGAGAAAGGGAAAGATGTTTCAGTCGGTAAATAGTATCAAATAACAGAGTGAAGAATATGCAGGCCAACCGTAGCATCCAGATGGAAAGTCAACTTCAAACTACTTACCTAAACCGAGGTTGAACTTTAGCCTCTTTAAGTACAAAATTAGTGATGTTGTTCTTTACATCATGCTTACATGTTAACAAATGCACATGTATATAATATAGACTATACCAAATGACGTAAATAATGTTTAGCATTGCAAGCTCTACGTAGATTCTGTAAAAGAAACGATCGGTCTATTTTCTATAAGAAAATTGCTTTGACCTGCTGGGAAGGAAAACCTACTCGGCAGGGCATTTTACTTTTTAGACAGTGTATTTGATGTTGTGTGGCCTAATCGCATTGGAGCAATTGTATGTACCGTTCTACAAACATCGGAGTCACACCAATTGCGACTTCGTTGCATGTACTATGTAAACTTGGGGAGCAACGTGAGTTATGTACTAAATGGATTAAAAAGGAATTCAATGAATATGTGCCAATATAAACAATAAACGGAATGGGAGCGTTGGTTTAAGTGTTAATTAGACATAATTTCTTGTTCAGGTTTAAGATAACTTGCACATTACAATGAGATAACAATTTATTGATTTGAGAATGATTACAAGGTTCAACTAAGTTAGATTTGATGAGTTAGACTTAATGAACAGAACTTACAGGACAAGGGTAGTACCTGGTAAACTGGTGACAGCTCTGTACTGAACCTCTGGCTGGAGCTTCGTAGTAACAATACTAAAGTAGGCTAGTAGTTACGTGAGAAGATCACAATGCTCGAAAGATGATATATGTTAGTAACTGATGGTTAGACTTCGGACAAGGGGGGTCTTCGACAGGCTGCAATGTACAACAACAGATGATTAGATCATTGGATAAGTTCTTCTAACCCACCCGGGTGGTGTGGCTATTGCCTTCAGCACGTTATACATTACAATTTTGGGGATGTATTTCGGAAACTCCGCAACTTAACTGCAATATCTTCACATGTAGCCGAACGGAACAAGATCACTGGAGGTATAAAGTATCTCAAAATTGTAAAGAAATTTACAAGGTTTTGTTTGGAATTACTTTCCTGGATTTACTTCCTTTTGACTGGTAGGAGAATTAAAATGCTTGTAATTTGTCATGGTAAACGCATTTCCAAAATACAAAGAATTTATCTCACACCTTTTAACTCAGATTCAACCGAATACAATTTACACTGAAGGATTTTATGTTCGTTTCAGATCCGTGAAGAAGTGAAGCAAACCCTCAGCAATTTTACTAGGGAAAGAAAAACAAAAAGCTGAGCAGCAAGTTATTCCGTAGCTTGTCGATATTAGCTCCAGGAACTATAACGAAATTGGCTACAGATTTCCAAAGTACTATGCTTTGATCTATTGAGGATCACTTTACTTGTGGCGACATTTTAAACACTTTTCAATAGTGTTTAGTTAACAGCACTGCTGGTCCTATTAATTCTAAGAAGTTTAAAATGCATCATGTTTTCTGATTGATCCGTTCATAAAACTTCCAAGAGAAATACTTTTTATTTGCCAGGTCAAAAATAATGACAGTGCCATATCATAGACAATCAACGCAAATATTGGCATAAAGTTTCCACTGAGTTCGTTTCTCAAGCGGTAACTTGTGGTACACTTATAAAAAAGGGGCAGGTATTGTACCATAATACCCATTATCGTTTATTAACATGAAAGTACTCTTTCCGATGTTTCATAGCAGCACACGTTGTCCAACAAGCTTGTCCTCTTTTATGTTTTTTTTTGTGTAGCATCTTCCTATACATTAGTACTTGCAATAATATTTTTGATTTTTTCATGCCTGGTGGTAATGGCACATGCGTTACGTTTCCATTACACGCTGATGACGTTGTGTGCGTTGCTGGGAGATGTCATTCAGTATTTCAATACATTTAAACTATTTCGAAAGGTACCAATGCCAGTGTCAACATTTTTGGCAACACATGTTGTGCTTTTAAGAAGTTTTACTCTTACCATTTCCCACTAAGGTCCATGGAGTTTATTCTCCATTCATCAAAATTACAGTAACAAGTTTACACTCCATTCATCAAAATTACAGTAACATGGTATTCAATTCTAAGGACACTTTTTGCAGTTAATTAGGCAGTAGAAGTTAAAACAGCCACTTTGAAAAGAAGTTAAAACAGTCACTAGGCCATAGAGTAGAACACATTTCAAACTTCTTCGCACATGACTTGTTACAAAAGCTGTACTTTATCCGGTTGGCATGTAAACAGTTTTCAAGTCCATGATAGCGTAGTCAAGGAAGCCACCGAAGCAGCTTCCATTCTTTTTATTGGGTTGAGAACAAGCTTGACCTTGTGTCTTGGGATTTCATCATTAGGGACAAAGTGAAAAGAGTTTTAACTTGTATATAATTTAAGGAAAATGTGGACGAGGTTCTAACTGAGCGGTTGTTCACTTTGATTTTAATCGTGCGGAATTTTGTGAACAAACAAGGTCTCAGGGAACTGGTTAAATACGACCCCAAGTCCCAGTTTTTGTCTACCATCTCTATATTATGCAGCGTCAAAAGTCATTAGGAAACATTCTTAATTCGATTTTGGTTGTGACCTGCACATGTAATCTTCAGTAAACCTGTAAACTACCTTCAAATAGTGTAATTAGTTAACCTCTCCTGCACTGTGTATTTGTTTCCTTCAGTTATCCCCTACCCCCTCCTTTTATTGTCTTGTTTATTTAAATTGAAACCATAGGTATTATTTTGGTAAGCCAGTAAGGCCGCCAGAAATCAAAGCAACAGTGCCTAATGCTGGTAACTAAAGAAAACCTTTTAAACATTCACGATCATGAAGTGAATGAGCCACACTGGTTTAAGTGTAACACATCAAACCTTAAGAGGTTTCTTGCGGTTTCGTGATTAATCTATTGCGGTCGTAAAATGAAGTGTGCTCGATAATAACAAGTACCACAAGCTTTGCTTTTTCCTTTCATTTAACCACCTTACCGAAGCAATGACGTCTTGTCTTCCTGGATAGCTTAGAGAAGGGTGACTTTTTGCACTGAGTGATCATTCCACTGAGTGATCATTCGGGAGTGAAACGTTTATCCAATTGGCATGCAAGCTAATGTGTATACAATACCATCAGATTCTAGGATAAATACCACTTATATCTGACGTTGACGGTTTTCTTTTAAAATGTGTATTGCTTTACCTTGAGTAGGCCTATACTTTGTACATGAGTGATAACCAATACCTCTAACCAACATATCAGTTTTAATCTACATGATTACGTATGAGGCTATAAAGCCTTGCAGACCCCACAGTGAACATTACTGCGCAGTAAATATTATTGCAGTGTACATCCTCTCTGAACTATTTTAGCAAAAAAAAAACTTATAGAATGTGTAATGATTTTACTTTTATAAAGATAAAAAGCCATCTCAGAGCTTTTGAAATTCGACTTAACAAGATTAAAGTGTGTAGGCAAAACGTAAGAACATTGAAATTTCATCTCAAAAAGTTTGGTAAGGCTTTTAACTAAACCATTCAGACAATCTGAGAAAACAGATTGATTAATTTTTAAGTTTCAGTTGGTTAATTTTGCATATGATTTCA
>VJOZ01200881.1:0-11247 GCA_009801055.1 Stichopus horrens | reverse complement strand
AAAAAAAAAAAAAAACTAAATCATTTAATACTCACTCAAGTTTACAGTAAGTTCCTTTCTATCTGAAAGATTGGGATCCTCTCAGTGTGACCTTTTGTCGTTAATTTGTTAAGGGAATGTGACAGCTGTAGGAAAATTTAGTCAATTTTACAAAACAACTCACATGAGTCTCTTTAATATTACCACAACCTTGTGCTGTACAGTAATCTGAATACTGTACAAGAGCATTCTCCTGTTTCATCATCATTGTTCATCATCATTCATCATTATCATCAAAATCATCATGGTAATCATCACCATCATCATCTTCACGGCCATCATCATCATGGTTACCATCATCATCATTTGTCATCATCATTCATATCATCCTGGTCATCATCATCATCATCATCGTGGTCATGATCATCATCATTCGTCATCATCATCATCATCATCATCATCATCATCAGCATGCCATGTTCCAATTGAATGTTGGAGAACATGGCAACCATTGTTTCCCTGTGTTGTGTTAACCCTTGATATGACCACACAGCAGTTAGACAGTACAGTAAGTGCTCAGTGTGTCATGGCTCAAAATGTGTGTCAATAAATCTTACTGTTTCTCTCAGTTTGACCTTTGAATGTGATTTTGTACAGTGTGCTAGATATATCTAGCACATTGTACTATGTTGTGATGTCTTGTACCATACTCAAACTAAGCAAAACATTCTCATGAACATGATGTATTGTTAGGCATGTCAAAAGTCTCAAATTTACTGTATTTTTCAGTTGATTTTGTATGTCTGCTTTGTCTTGCACAGATCAGCAAAGTTAAATGCTGCCACTGTTACCACAATGGGCCAACATCAGACTCACCATTGGAATAATCTTCCCCATCATATAATAGTCAGGATTCTATCCTATCTGGATCACAGGGACCGCCATGCGGCAGCTGTCACGTGCAAACGTTGGGCAGAATGTTTTTCAAATCCCTCTCTCTGGGAGCTCGATGCCAGCTTTTGGTTCTACCACGGACAGCATGCAGGCGACCAACTCAACGGGTTTCCTCAGTACGCGAAACATTTGAAGTCCATCACGATATATTTCGACAAGAAGGAGTACCTCACGACGAACGTGAAAAACGTTTGCAAGCTTCTAACAGTACTATCGCAGATGGAGTCACTGAAGTTGGAAAAATTTGCCATATGTGCTGATTACCGTTTCCTGTATGGAAGGAACAAGGGCAACAGTCTAGCACAAGCAAGAGCAACTAAATGTTGGGAGCTTATGCACAGGTTCTTAGCAAATCCTTGCCTTGACGGAGGCCTCAGAGAGGTGGATTTCAGTGGATTACCGGTCGCTAACAGCAACAGTCTCGTAAACTTGCTCGCTAATATGCATTCAAACATACAGCATCTCAACCTCCAAAACGACAACCTCTCCAGGGTGGTCAGCAGACAGGATGTGGTGAACTTGGTTCATAAGTGCCGTAAATTGGTCTCCTTGGAGATCCTGGATGACTGGGTCACTCCCGCGCTGCTGACTGCGTTGGCAGATGACGACAGAGCTCCTCTCCAACATCTGTCTCTCATTGTGAGAGGTATGAGAAAACAGACATCTGGAAGTGGATGGGATCATCTCACTCACAAGCTTCCACACCTGAAAGTGAGCGTGACATTTATATCAATATTTCCACTTCAGGGCATGCCCCTGTCGTGGGTGCTGAGTCAAGAGATCCCATTAGTAAATTTAAATGTCAGTCTTTTGGCATCGGATTCCTACATTAGTCAGTCACTGAGGTTTCTTTCGTCAACTTACCACGGTACCCTGGAGGACATAGCCATCCTGCTCCCCCCCGATAGGCACGACAGCCTTCTCCGCTTTCTCCGACACTGTCACAAGCTCAAAGTCCTATGTTGCGCTGACCTCAATCAGCAGGTCAAAAGGACGATCCATGAATTATATCCCAGCTTGGAGATTCAGGAAAACCCAGGGCTTCGGCTCGACATGGGCCGCTGAGCAGTTTGTGACTGATAAATTTTTGCACTTTTGGTAATTTTTTTTTTTCTTGCTCATGTTCTCCTTCCAGTGGTCACATCCTGTCTCCATGTATAAAATACACTATTAAGCAACAAGGGCTTTGAAAGTGTTTTGACAAAAGCACTTAATTTTCGTTCTTTGAACCTTTTCATTTTGGGTCAGGGACTTAGGGTTGTTGATTTTTATTTTTGATTTTTTTTAGAAATCATGATTTAAACAGTGATTTACATCAAATAAATTGACTAACATCATGGTTTTTCTAAAATAAAAATCATTAATTTAATCAGCTGGAATTAAATCAATCATACCTGTTTGGGGAACACTATTTGGAGGACGCGTTCGCATTTGAACTTCATTTTGTGACAGATTGGTCTCAGAACATCATACGAACCATTTCTAAGACTTAACTCACATACCTGTACAGGTACGTATACATTGGGTATGTGCAGTGTTAAGTTCAGAGATCGTACATTGAAAGCCAATCAAATGAGTCGAGAGTGAACTCTCCCTATCTCCATTATTGGCAGTAAAATCTATGATAGGATTTTTAACCAGCATCTTCACCAAGGCTGATCATAATTTTGAAGTCTAGCCTGTTTGGGGCTTTTACCTCCTATTAACTTGAACTACATACAGTGTCTGCAAAATATGCTTCCATGTTTCAAGTACAACACTGTTTTTTTTTTTCTTTGCTTTAGTAACTTCTGTGTCCCGAGTTTTCATTCAGTGCACAGTACTGTACCATACTTTAGATTCATCAGACATTGATGAGCACTCTCGAAATGTCCACCCACTACCAATTATAACAGGAAATGTGGAAAAAGACTCTTCTTGTCTTTATAACAAGAGACACTAAAGCATGAGATGCACGCCCGTCCAACAACAATATCCCATGAATAATTCAGCAATGTCAAGTTTTTTTAATTCAAAATTTTGTCTAGCTCAATTTATTGACATTTGATCATGTAGATTTCATTTTTTTTCTTTCTTTTCTGTACACTATTTCCACAAGGTGGTAACCTGATAGATGTTGGATGATGAGCAACACATGTACGTACACTGCTACGATATTTGCTTAACTTACATGTTTGCATTCAAAGACCTATTGCAAAATTCAGTGGGAGGTGCATTTTCACTACATTGACAGGAACAAATATTTTTTTACCCACAAGTGGCCTCACAGCTTTGTGCATTGCATGAGGTTTTACTTAAATACATAGAGAGCATACTAAATACTTTGTGCTGTTTGGTTTGAATGTATGTTTAGGAATAGTCCTGGCTACAGTGCATGAGTTTGTTTTGTAAGTTTTATACCTACCTTTTTCGTCACGTCCTTTAGGCATGCTCGTTTGTCCATTAGGCATGCTTGTCCATTAGGCATGCTTCTGTTTCGCTTGTCCACTAGGCATGCTTCTGTTTCACATGTCCATTAGGCTTGCCATGTCACTTGCCCATTTAATGTGCTTCTGTGTCACATGTCCATCACACATGCTTTGTTCCCACATGTCAATTAGGAATGCCATTTTTTTTTTGACATGTCAATGAGGCACACTTCCATGTTCGATATTCATTATGCATGCTTCGTTTCATTTCTATCAGGCATGTTTCTGTGTCACATGTTTATTAGGAATGCTTTTTAATCACAAGTCAATGAGGCACACCTCCACGTTAGAGATTCATTAGGCATGCGTCCATGGTATGTCATAAGGCCATCTGGCAAGATTCTCTGTCACATGTCCATCAGGCATGTTTCTGTCTCACATGTCCATTAGGAATGCTTTTTTATCAAGTGTCAATGAGGCACACTTCCATGTTACAGTATACATTCATTAGGTATGCTTTGTACATTGGGCATGTTTCTGTTTCATGTTGTATAGGTACGTCAAGATGTTTGTTTCGAGTAGGACCTATTTTTCCGTTGGTTAAAGCAAATTGTGCATGCAGCTCGGGTGGGAGGTGTTGCTGTACTTTTGCTCATTTTTTCATTCACTCTACTCTCTTCACCTGTTTGAGGTGTCACTTTTATCATGAAAGAGAAAAAAAAAACGTAGTTTCCCAGATAACACACAGAATTTTTCCTTACATGTTGTGTGGCATGAAAATGACGTTAGGAATATTGGCTGTATCAATCATAAGAATGGTTGAAAAGAGAAATTCCATTGAAATTCATGTAATATTGACAATTTTACTGGCAAATTCCTGCCTGATACCTGCATCACGAATAAGATTGGCTATGTTCGCAAATTAATGATGTCCAGAGAGGAACTTGCATGATGTGTCTTATGTTATCCTTTGTTTTTCTTAAAGACAGAGACTAGTCACCCCTGACAGTTCCAGCTCTCCCAACAACTTACGTCTAGTCCCTACCACAGCGTCTCTAAAATTCCTCCATGTGTAATAGAAACAATAGGACGTGGATAGGCCCTGTGGATGCTGTGTTATATGAGCTACTCATCATCTGTAGAATTTCCTGTTTATCAAAGAGCAGGACTAATTAAGAATTTTGCATTCTCCCAGCCAAAAATGTTGCTGACAGAGATGAATGACTGCCTTTAATGTCTCTTTCAAGGATATTTACTTAAGAATTTTATATGTCCAGACTAGTTTTGTTTCAGAATTAGGTACTTTCTTCTTTAGAAATATTGATATCACTTACCAATGTTGAAACTCAGTAATTAAGAGATAATACATATAATCCTAACAAAAGAAATACCAATACTGCAACAATCCATGTCATCATATTTGCAATTTCATCAAATTTTGAAAGGCCGTATCTCTAAAACGGTACTAAAACACAATTCCAATCTATTTTCATTCAGAGTTTTAACCTGCAACTTTTAAATAAAGCTGGTTCTTCTCTAGATGTATGTAACATGACTTTTCAGGTAGATATAAAGTTTTTTGAAGAGGTAAACAGAAATGGTATAATTCACAAGACCACTTTATTTTGATAATAAATTCGTTGCCAATAGTACTGTAAGTCCATAACTGCAAAAGGTTCAGCTAAAAACCAGAGTGATTTTTCTTTCCAGCCATATGGTTTAATTCCTCACATCAATTCAAAATGACGTCTTGATACATCGACGTCTTTGTGAAGAAGTGCTGAGTGCATGCGTTGAAGTGCCTAGGTTCATTTTTTACACTGTTCCATCAGGGCTGACTTTCTGCAGGATAAAACATGCTTTACCGTATTGCATAAAGTATAGAAGGGATCCACCCTGGCAAAATGACAGTTTTCGAATATCGACATTTTTGTCGACAACTTCAATTAATTTGTCAGAATGACAAAATCTGAAATTTGGCAATTTGATTAAACTTGCCAAAATGGCAAAATGCAGAAAATTGTCACTTTGCCAAGTTTGAAGATCTCGATATAAAAGTGAAATTATGAAAGACAAAAGACGACATTCACTGAGATTAATCAACTCCTCAAAATGGCAAAATTTGAATTGTCATTTAGCAGAGATCTAACTAGCCGAAATGACAACTTCCAAATGTTGCCAGTTTGATGAGATGTGTTAACTTTAAGATTTTTGTCTACTTGACGAGTTAATTAAACCAAAAAGGGTCAATTTTACAAAAATTGTAATTTTGCCAAGATGGCTTTTTTTTTCATTTTACATGTCCCTTCTACACTTCCGTACATCGCTGCTTGTACAGCAGCACCCTATGTGGGGTTATGGGTATCGGTTTCTGCGAATCCAATGTTGCTTGGGTAATGTTCTTAGATGTAACAAACAGTGATGCCTCTTTTAGCATTTTTAACCTTGGAATATTGTAATATTTTGGAATCATATCGCAAAACTCTGTTGGTAAGATTCTTGTGGTGTCCTCTGCTGGCTAGAGGCAAAAAGTTTCTAATCATATTTATGAATATATGTAACTAATGAAACTTTAAAAAGAGTTCTTTAAAAATTGTATGGGGTGGAATTCATTATACATATATATACACACATATATTTTCCATAGACTATTAGAATAACCACTCTGTATACTGTGGGAATCAAATTATACAATATATATATATCTCCATGTGAAAAAAAGAAAAATATGTCACCTACTTTCTTTTGTCTATTTCTTTGACACATTCAGAATATTCAAGTAAATATTAAAACAAAAAAAAGTTCATGGAAGACAACTGCACTGTGCAGTGAAGTATAAAATGCTTTATAAAATATACTTCAAGAAGCATAGTCCTTTCATAATCACAAGAAAGCAGTGATGTATACAAAAGTTGATATCAACAGCCCGATCAAAACATGGAGGTAGGAAAAATTTCACTTTTTCAACACTTCCTGAATTTCTGATGTATATGCATAACTTTTTAAAAATTACCACTTTTCATCATTATTTTGTTCTTTCATGAATGCTACTTTAGAGCAATTTCACTATCAGCGTGATAACTCAGTGAACTGTGCTAGTTTCACAGTAAATGTGTGAGTGCTGGCTGCCCTGCCTTTTGTGATTTTCAGTTCAAGAGCTACCGGCAATAAATTCTCTTCTTATCCTAAATTTCATCACAACCTTCATCAAAATGAGCCATGAACATTCTCCATGCAATCCTCAGAGAAGCAATTTACCAGCTAAAAATTAGGCAACGTACTGCAGTTCAGAGTACACCTGCTGAATTGCTTTAAAACTATTTCATACTGTAACAACTGCTAACATGAACTGACATACATACAGACTTTCATAACAGGCAATTGCTGAGCTACAGTACCAGGCAAGGTACCCTTTGTGTGTCAACACAAAAAGGGAGAAGAGTAGTCCTCCTTAACTTTTACGATAGATTAACCGCCATCGTTATCAATCACAAATGTAATGGTACACTAAAATGTTGAAAGTATCTTCATGATAAAATAGTATTTGTGAGACCACAATCTATCAGTTACAGTGGGGAACTGTATAGTAATAGTAAACATATACAGCAATGAATGTTACAGATGGATGGACGTGTGTTGGGACACGGTCTACTCGATGATTTAGCTTTAGCGGTCTATCTTTCATCCAGCTCTTGAGAATTGATCTGTCCACTCTAGCAATATCTTTTCTGCAAATACAGTTGTCTCCATAGTTGCAGAGTCACTGTCACTTCTGCAGGACCCTTATTTCATTCCTCATGGTGACAACATTGACTAGAGATGAACGTGGAACCTGGGACGACCTGCTGTCTTGCAGTTTACTGAGAACAAGAAGGTGGAATGAAATGAAAGAAGCAGTAATTTTGGAACATAATAAATAGCACAAACGATTCACTGAGGAAAAAAGAAGCTACTGATTAATCATCCAACAAAGACACATGTAAAGGCAACTATGACAGCACAGTGCCAGAAACAATAGAAACCTTTGCAGTAGAGACCAATGTAAGGCACCATACCATTCAAGGGGACAAAGATGACAAACACTCTTGTTTTACTTAATGATTTGAACTCAGTGACATCTAACGTAAGGCTGGAACATCATATCCCAAGACAAGGCCAACGGCATTGTGGTTTTGATGATTCAAGTATGAGTACTTTGAGTCCGGCATATTGCATACGGTGACGATACGTTGAAACCAACTTATTTTTTAACCTCTAACAAAATTGATGGGCTTCTTGCTCTCAATGCGAATGACCTTTGACCTACACCAAAACCATACGAAGCTTCCCTTCTTCCCTTCCAGGATGCACATAGATCACCATGCTGCATGATATACTGTGCTATGACCCTAAAATTCTGTAAATAGATGTGAACATGAGAAGCAAAGATCCCTTTCAAACCCAACGTTCCACAGTATCATAGAAAATTGTGCAAAGTTTGAAAGTTTATGGATAAATGAAATTGAATCACAATTTGATCCTTAGCATTATGACCTTTGACCTAAGACGCACTGATAAGTTGCGGCTGACCAATTCACAAAGTGAGCATGCAATCTTTTTATTTGTGGATGACTGTATACATAAACAGTTCCATTGACACATTTTTGTGCAATCAAAAAGACAAAGTGGAGACAGTTGCTGGCTTGCTCTTCCAAGTATTTGGGAGGCTCCCCCTTAATAAATCATGTATTCAAAGAAAGACTTGCTTTCCACTTGCAAAGCAATCGGAGATGAAGTCACATCTTCCGGGCAGTATTCGTTAATTGTGATCTCTGCTTTGTAGATCTGACGAGATTGCAAACATAGCTGAAAATGCATCACCATCACTCCACGACAAATTTGAAGAGACCTTGTAACTTACTACTGGAAATTATGAACAGCTGCAGCATCTTTCTTCAGTACCATGTATGAATTGATTTTGAGTAAAGACAGAGTTTCACCCTTTTGCACACGCTGAGCTGCATTTTCTTTTCCATCTTCTAAATTTGAATTGACTTCCATTTCGCAAACAAAATTTTACTTTCTGCAAAGCGACAAATCTGTCCGGTAATCCTATGGAACATGAAGATCGAGCCAACCGTTTATGTTTTTGGTGGGGTTATACAGTCGTGAATCATGCAAAAGTGACATGATATTCATTTGAAAATGATGGAAAAAATACTGAATTCGTTAGAACTAAAATTTGACCACTTTTTAGTCTGCACATTGTTTTGATTTTTTTGAGCATTCTCAATTTTTCAATTTTCCATGTTATACTATTATTTCTGTGATTTTTACCCATACTCTGCAAAACAGTGTATGTAAACTCCTGCCTTCACTTTAGAGGAACTTTAATACTTGTCTGTAAGACTAGGCTTTGCTATCCAGTCACTTTCACTGGAGAGTCTCACAATCTTCCTCAATCACACGTCCTGACTTTAAACACCCTGCACGCCTGTACTCTACAGAGTAGTCCTAAACTGACTTGTACATATCAAACGTCATTTCAGAATTACTATTACAAAATAAAACAATTTTGGACATTATACGTAAAATGGGAATATCTGCAAAATGTAATGTACCTTTTCTTGTCTGCTAACTCAATCAGATCAGCAATTGCTA
Organism: Stichopus horrens; assembly: GCA_009801055.1. Taxonomy (NCBI): domain Eukaryota; kingdom Metazoa; phylum Echinodermata; class Holothuroidea; order Aspidochirotida; family Stichopodidae; genus Stichopus; species Stichopus horrens. The sequence goes on along the minus strand of VJOZ01200881.1, from coordinate 2,266 downwards.
TGTCCATTGCGAATTCCTCGGCTAACTTCAATCTCGAAACTTTCAACCTGGCAAATTTCTCTGGGAGGGTTTCTTTGAACATAGTTTTAAACTCCAGCCAGAATTTATCTTCTAAACTGACAACATACGGAATGATGTGGAAGTAGGATGGCCTAGCAGGCAAGACATGGATTTTCACAGCATACAAAACTGGAAGGAGTATGTCCGCCACTCTTTGCCGCCACACGGCGATGTGGAACTCTTCCACTTGTTCAGGAGATTCGATATAGCTTGGCGACAGGAGGGCGACAATCCTGTCTGCCGTCTCCATGGTAGCGAGTCGGGTCTTATTGTCCTCCCACTGGCTTTCAACATTCAAATGCGGTGCAAGACGTGAAATCTCACTGGCGATGTAGTTTGCGTATTTTTGGTCTGATTTGTGAAAGCTAAGAGCAATATCGCATCTTCCGCTGTTTTGCCTCTTCTTGTTTGTCACCTTGGGTTCTCCTTTCAGTCCCTTCAAACCTTTCGGAAACCTCTGACTGAAGGACAACTTTCGAAGCTGGGAGGCTTCTTCATCCAAATCGATATATTTGCCCTGTTGACGTGAAGATAAGTTTAAAGAACATATTTGAAAGAGTATTCCAAACCATCCCAAACTTGGCATGTCACAAATGGAGAATATTCAGTACTGACTATACAAGCCATTTTCCCACAAAAGTAACACCCAATTGGTCCCCATGGATATCGAAATAGTAATGCATTTTACGATAAATATCGTTCGAGACAGGCTCATGAATGATTCATAACCATGCCATGATGATGTTAAAGTCCTACAATATTTTTGTAGTCCCTTGTTTCTGTGCGACTTCTACATCAAAGGCTCTGCTGGCCTATTTAAAAATTTTGGCAGTTTTAAAATACCTATAAACAAAATCTCAGAGCACATTGAAAGTGGTTGTCATGTAGTTTTGTATTGGATTTTCTGAGAATATTTTGAATATTGCCTGACTTATTCTTCTAACCCTCTCCATGAATAGACTTATCATTCTAGATATAAATTAAAAGAGAACTGACTAAATGCTGTTCATTGCCTTCAACACAAGTTTGCCCTTACAACAAATTCCATTCAAGTACACAAAACACAAAAATATTTCAACCTTCTCGTATTTCATGGAAACAATGCACAACAAAGGTGGCAGCAGTGGTTTGGCATGTCATAGAACACTTTTACAAAGTCCACATAAAATTTCCTTAAGTTATTGGATAATTGCATCCACTTTTGATTTCCATACACATACATACAGTACACATCCTTTAACGTGCGTTAAGTGACCTCTGTGGTAATATGCATGTTTTGAGCGGAGAATTGTCGAATGTAGTTTTCAAGGCATCTATGTATTAATAAACCAATGTTTTAATAAACTATGTTACTGTATGTATCTCACTCTATTAATAAAACCAATGAAAGTTTATAACCTACTTCCTTTCACAGCATACTGGTTCTATTAATATTCTTCACTGTTCAAAAAGATTCATGATAGGAAATTAAATTAAGAGACTGAAGGAGCAATGAGACAAGCACTGAGGAACAGATTCAAAGCAGCGATCAAATATCGACCTGTCAATCAATTTGAAAATTAAGTGCTAGATTCTTAAGCAAAACTGAGTTATCAGCATAAATGTTGGTTACCTTCAAAGTAACCAAGTCTGCTTTGGTCTCTTTTAAAACAGGAGAGCCATCATTTGATGGTCCCCCATTTTTCAACCAATTTACAAGGTCACTACAAAATGTTTCAGTTTTGTTGGCAAAGTCATCTGTTCCTGCTTGGATGGTGGTCACTCCCTCGTACTCCACGGGCAGGGATACGGTGTCCTCGATCTTCACCACAAACAATTGCAAAGGATCACCCTTGAATGTAAAAAGAACAAGATGTGGACAAAACCGCGAACCAGTAGTCATTAAATCAAACCTGAAAGTCTTTAATAACACAGAGCAACACTGTGCTGCAGACTACACAAAAAAAAACTTGTCCAGAAATACAACAGGTACTGTAATGACAATCTGCAAACTGCTTACAAAACAGGGAATGATGGTAAATGGGCCATCAAAAACATGGATAAAGGGACAGTCCGGTGGAGATCATTCACAATAATGCATGCCATGGAAGTGATGGCCATATTAATTTCTTTTAGATGCATGAAAACAACCAGAAAGTCAAATGACTTAGTGATTCCTTGCCGATATCTCATTTTTCAAACACACACAGTCACTTATACCAACAAA
>VJOZ01200025.1:0-14792 GCA_009801055.1 Stichopus horrens | reverse complement strand
CGGTCATTTAGGAAAGAGAGGTGTTGAATTTCTTTCAAATGATGCGGTTGACTTGATATGTGCCTGGGGCACTGAAAACCGGAATGGTAGTGCGATTAAAGGGCGCTTTTTCACATGTACGAATTGAGAGGTGGGGACGGTGCAAAGATGGAAGCAATGTTGCATCATTTTGCATGAGGTTCAATAGAAGTATGTTTTTATACTTTGCAGATAATTCAGTTGTTTCCATATTTGGTCACCAACTCTTCCCCTTAGTCACCTAAACTTTCTCTCTTATTGGCCTATTCATCATGTTGTGAGCCCACTCACTCATATGTTGTATGTAAAGTTCAAGATTCACATCATAGACATATACTGGTCTTTGCTTCACTAGTGCATTGAGTTGACCTAGCTCAAAGTGCAGTCGAAATCAATTCTGAGACCGTGCTCTCTAAGCCTATGCTCACCCTTGTTTGGCTTTCTCTAGACTTGCTGAGTCAATGCATTAGTGAAGCAAGGGGTATGCTTTAGTCACTCGTGAATACCCACACCAGTGAGTTGTGCCCAAGAAACCCACGTCTTGCAGACACAACAAAAATACAAGTTTCTGCGCCACCTAATTCCCTATTGGTCAAATACTGCCAAGTTTGTCATTCATTACATCAATATATGTGTTCAGTAATGGAGATTTACTGAATTAGATTTGATTGGATTACATTCGAGGTGAGAGAGAGCCGTAGACCCTTCAAGCATCATGCTGTTTTTCTTTCCTTGCCTTACGAGCCAAACCATGCAAGCACACAGATAGCCAAACTTTCTCTGTACTAATTCGTTCCTGGTAACTTAATTTCCAAGTTCATCGTGACATTTCTTTATACTTAGTCAAATTTTGTTGTTATTTTTTTTTAAACATCAGTTCCAAACATAAGACAAGAATAAATGTGTTATTTAAAAAGCACTTGAGTCGATCTTTTACTTTTATATCGACCAAACCATTTGTCATGTACTTCACACATCTTGCAGCAGAAAATTGTCATATTTAGGTCGCTCATTTTGCGTGCCATTTTCTCTTGAATGGATTTATAATGTAAGGCCATATGACTTTTGTTTTCTTTCTCCCTTTAGTGCAATCCATTTTGCACAACCGTGTTCATCTAATTGATGCAATGATATCACCACGAAGTGTCAATAATCCATTTACTTCAATTAAAGTCAAACATACAGAGAGAAACTTGGAGTCTTCAAATTTTTAAGTACAAACAGATGCCTCCTGAGTCTTATTTGTCTCTCCATGGATATGTCATGCCTGCCGACGTGGAAGCCAATTTCGGCTTTGTAAATGTGCTCAGAACTTTGTAGCATTTGCAGAATTGCCACATGGCAACTCATGCGGCTTTGCAGAGCAGAAGACGGTGACAAGGTAGCTTTCTGATCTTAGAAAAGACAGATATATAAGCCACAAAGCCAGCAAGAATAAATTTGAAACATTTTGTACATTTTCTGGTTCAGAACTACGCATATGCGTATGTTCAGTGCAGTATTGATTATTCAGACAATACTTGTATGTTTTCTTACAGTTGGTAATCCTTCAACAAAAGGTTACCCAGCTTTACACATAATCATCATGATGCATGACTGTTTGGCCCAAAAAATGATTATAGCAATTCACGGCCCTCACCTCGAATATAATCTATGCATTGACCGTATCGACTACGATCTATGATTGAACGGGGTCTGAATTACTTGTTATCGCAACTTCACTAGTCGCAACTTCACACGTCGCTCAGGGACCCCCCAAGAAAGGTCCTTGGGATGTAGAATTTAGTAAGTAAATGGCGTAACCTAACATGTGGACTGTAAAATTTCATCACTATTAGCATGAATGTCCCAAGCTGTGGGAAAACTGGAAATAAAGTAATATTTTTATCACTTTGGAGGTACATTTTTGGTGAAAGTGGAATCACGTAGAACAAGATATTTTTACAACAACCCACGGTATGTATAACGTTCTCAGGCTGTGTGTGTAAAAGTAACTTAATGCTACTAAATAAGTCAAAAACATACAACATTTCAGGTTGGCAACCATTCATGCCTGATCAATCTTACCCTCAGTATTCACTATAGTGGTCTGTTTGTCATCTGCATATATTTACAGACCTACAAAGTAAACAGAATGCGAAACTCTGTTCCCTTTACAGATATGTATTGATGATGTGCCCCATGTCTTAACAGGCAACATAACAACACCACAAATGTCAACTTACATGAAGGCAACATGAATGTCAACAACATGATTACAACATGAATGTCAAATATGTAATCCCATGAGCCTTTGGACGATGTGCAGAGATGACGGAACGTGTTCACGCTACTTGCAAGGACGATTTGCATTTCGAGCGGTCTCACCGTGAGCTACATGGTTACTGAAACAATGTTTGGTGTAATGCCGCCATTCATCTGGTCCCCTGGAGGACAATTAACATGCAAGATAATGTTTTTTTTTTGTACTTTCCAAACATTAATTTCTCTTTCGAAAATTATGAGCAGAACAAAGTTAATAAATGGTAACTTTTCTTGGTTGCTGTACCGTGGACTTTGTGCTGTTAACGAAATGTATACCAACTGCCAGGTACTTTATATACCTATATTCCCAAAATTCATTTGCTTGATCCATACATATCACAGAAGCTTGTAGTTTGTCAGAGATTACGGTCTCAGGCACAGAGACTGCCGCTGAACTTCTGTGCGTGTTACAGTGCCATGACAGCTGCGGCGTGGAGATTAAGCTGTTTTGCCCCTTTAGCCTAATTCACCTTTATGTCGGTTTGTGTTTTTTAACACAACTGTAAAAATATGAGATGTTTGCCGAGAGGCCAAGCTGTGACCTGTCGACGATTTTGATGGTGACCACGGCTCAGTCAGTCGATGCCTGTTTTATGCCCACTGTTGTGGTAGCGGGGGTTGCTTGCATGTTTAATTAGGCCAACTTTTAAAACACATACGGGACTTAACTATTACAAAACATACAATCACGTGTATTAGAGAAGCCATGATAATATTGGAATGGAATGATATTAAACAGGTTACCAGCCATGGTTAAATGGAGAGGCCACCTTAGAATTAAGATACATGTCAGGTAAAATTGTCCCTCATATATACATAATGTAGCTTGTAAGTTTGCATCTGGTTGTGAATGGCATGAAAAGAAAGAAAAAAGTTTGTCCTTGACCCCAGACATACATTGTCTACACTGAACATTTATGTCATAAAGACAGTTTTTAGTATTTATGTTGTTGCACTTGATTACACATGTATTTTGCTGTCTGCAATGCCAAGTCATTGCCAAATGTTACAATGAGATGAAAATGTCAGAATTATTCACAAAAATATAATGTAAAATGATAATACGATGTAATAGTAACGTAAATAAAGCATTGACTGAGTTTGTAATCTGACAGAGCATTGTATCGGCATTTGGTCATCCTGTAAAAAGATTAGGTGGCTTCCTCACTGTCTTCAAAAGTGTAATGGAAGGAGCAGGATAATGACGGAAGATTGTAAGAGATCGTGAACTGACAGGGGAGAAAGAGAGGGGGAGGGGAGAAAGGGAGGGGGATGGGAGAAAGGGACGGGGAGGGGAGAAAGGGAAGGGGAGGGCAGAGGGACGGTCTACTAAGGAGAGGTGAAGAAAATGTGCGGACAAGGGTGTGGAAGGTAAAATCGGAATTGGAAGGTGGAAAAGACCCTTCAGTGTTGTTTTCATACATCCAGCCCATTGTTAAGATTACTCATACTGTATGTGGGGCATTAATTGCACAGCCTGAATGACACTGTCAGAATTAAAGGAATGTGTTGATCTCTGTTGGTTGTTTAAATCCAAGATATGTCTGACAGCTGCAGTCGATAATTATCAAAGCTGATGACACAGAGAGAATATTTAGGAGTTGATGGTCTGGAAATTTTTATTTTAATGTACTTGTCGACATATATACGGCGATCCAGTACTTGTGAGCTATAAAAGTCAGTATCGAAATTGTAACGGTAGAATTGGAACTCAATTGTGGAACTTACCCACTTAGTTTCTAAGAAAGGGAATTTCCCATCTGACGACGAGATATTTCTTCTCATGAATTATGTTAAGAGTTTGCATAGTCAGGATTCTCTCCATGGGGTGCCTTTGTGGAAACTAATTGTTGAGATTAAGTGGCATAGAAAGTTGAATGAAAGTTTACAAATGTGATTTTGAGGTTATTGTTTCACACACTCTTTTTTGATTGGTTGATACTAACATGATCATGTTGCAAGTGGTTTTGTCACCGAGGGGGGAAATGTTTACCGTTTCCCAGAATGTTGAGATGAAATGCAACCCAGCTGCCGATTGAATCAAGATTCGTTTGGACAGTACCCAGCTTGCAAGTTGTGTGTTGGACATGAAGGATCTATTATGTCATTTAATCCCCCAGGAAGGAAGACCTATGGTGGTGTTTCCTACTTGAAACTTTTGTGATGTAGCAGATCTGAAATCCTGGCAATTTTCAGAAAATGCATTTGTTCGGACCCAACCTAATGTGGTGTTACGTTTCACTGTCTTTGTTAAAAAGATTAGAAGCCAGGCAATGTTCAAAATGTGATTTTGAAATCCTTAACCTGGGCAGAACAACAAGTCATCAACTCTCTGTCTGTACTGAGTCTTAATTCTGTATAGATACAGATCGTTTGAAACCGCCAAAATTTTTGCATAGCTGGTTTACCAAGCCTTTGATTTAGAAGTTGCAGCTGTGATTAGGGCAAGTAAAACCATTATTCACTGCTTTCACATCACCGTGCCGTGGTTGTCTGGAACGTTACTTTGTTAGAAAATGAGTTACAATTTCAACATTTGTGTGGACCAAGCGGGTGTTGTCTTTGTGAAGTGTGTGATCATTGTTGGTTATTCGTCAGTTATGATGTTTGTTCTCTTTTACCTGAGCTTCCAAAACACTACTCAATAGAATTTCTGACTTATGCTCTAGGCATAACTGTGTTTATTTTTTATGTGTATGTAACCATCCTTTGGAGAGCAGATTTCTCTGTCTGCTTTCCCATCCCCTTTGTACCTGTCCCCTATCCCTACCACCTTTCCCCTCCCTCATCCCCACACCCCTGACCTGTTATCTGCAAAGACTTTTCGTACAAAAAATTTGCCTCACAAGGGAAACATCAATAATGTAACGTAAAGATTATCTTAAAGTGAGCGACGTTGCTGCTCGTTGTGTCAAGGATGCTATGTGAACAGACATAAGAAATGTGAAGCTTTTGGGACCTAAGATGATCTTAGGTTAGAGAGTTATGAGGCTTCCTTTATTGTTTGAAATGATATTAAAGAGATTTACGTGGGAAGAGATTGAAATTTCATAAAAAATTTAGTGAATTTGTCTGTTCTTTATTGGTGAAACAACATCTCAATTGTTTTTAAACGCTGCCGCATAGTGTCACGTTGCATGATGGGATATTTGTGATATCATAACAGACCAACTGATTTTTCTGGTATTACATCTCAAGGTTTAAATATGCACTCTAATTTCAAAGAACTACATCGGCTCTTTGAAGTAATCTGCCAGTCTTACGTCGATAACCTTGAGGTAACTGCATCAAAATCTTTGTTATCCAGAACAGCCCTTTCTCTAAGCGCCGATGTATTAATTAAGCTATGAACAAGATATCAGTGTGGAGTTTTTAATTGCCAGCAGTGGAAAACTATGATTTTCCATCTTACGAAAGCCAGTTGCATTGTCACTGTATCACATCTATACACACCTTTAAGTGGCCACTCAGACACGTCGCTGGTATGCACCCAGCCTGGCATATCACAGGACACAGTACCTGCATCAATCGAGTCGCATTTTACGTCAGCGTGCAAACCAAACAGGTCTTTAACGTATGTAGAGTGACATATCAAGGATGTCCCAAGTTGCATGGTACATTTAACATTATAAATTAGCAAATCGTCTGCTCTTGCATGTGCCGCAAACTCGCGTTGGGGCACCGACGATCAAGCCGTCCGCTCGTATGGGAGTAAATGGGCATTTCCTGCCTGTGCTAACTGTTGACATGTGACTCTGATCATTGCGTCGGTCCATTTACCATCCACACAGGGAAATATGTTGCTCTGTTTTGTAAACAAATGGATGACTGCAGCCTTAAAGGCTTTTCATTTCGTAATGTCATCTTTTTTCAAATTGCTCCAAAGATACGTATTATTTTTTTCGTTCGTTGCCTTTCGTTTTTTTCATCTCTCGCTTTTTTAATATTGGAATGAACTGAAGGCTATGAGAAGGTCATCGTGGCCATTATTGGCAGAATGAGTAGGTCAATGAATGGTCATAATCGACCAGTCAAGCCCAAAACATCTGTAAATGTAATTATAGAAAACCAAGAAGAGCTTGCATGTGTTCATCCTAACTGCAGAGTTCATCATCATGAAAGGAAAAAGCTTTTTTGGAATTGGACAGTGGATCTGTGTTCAAACAAGTCAATACCGTTTGTTGCAGGAGAGAGAGGGAAAGAAGAAAAAGAGAAATTGAGATTCACACTCTGGCAGGGAAATCAAAATCTAAAAAAAATCTGAGACAAAAGGACTTTGCATTATAATAAAAATATGTATAGCAATTGCTTGTAGCTCATGACACACTCATGTATTAAGAGTCTGTTCAAACAGCCAACTTGCGTCCCTTTTTTTTGACATTTTACCTCTCAGTGAGATGTTTTTCAGTACCCCAGGTCGGGTTTTAAGTTTTATTAATCTTGTTCCTAAAGTTTGAATCGATCATAAAAACAGATGGTAAAACCATTTGGGATATATCATTTGCAATCTTGCAGTTACAGTATTGGTTACAGAGGCTTTGCTGAATGCATGCTTAAGACTTATATTGTTTTCATTATGACAACCAAGAAACAGCCTCTGGACTGGAAGGTATGAATTTATTTGTTAATTCTTTTTGATGGGGTTCACCAGAAAAAGATATCATAAAATCAGGAAGTTTCACTTCCTGCATTGGTGGAACCTATATCGCAATTAGTAGTATGTTCTGTTGAAAGTTGCTGACATTTTTCAGGAAATTATTATTTTTTTTAACATTAAACACATTGCATCATGGGATACTATGATGTCATATCAACCATGCTAATTAAACACCCTCTGTATTGTAGTTTATAATCTCATCTGCCTTAAAAACAAAATTGTGGTAGTTTATGAAATGTGCAGACTTGCTTTTACACCATTTCAGGCATAGTCTAATCAATAAAATAAATCCATTTTTGCACCGGTGTAAAATTTCAAGCATGGTGGCACTTCAGTTTCTACAAACAAAATAATTTTTGCGATAATTTGCCGACTGCTACCTGACACTTCGTTACCCTTGAAGAAACTGGAAATTTTTCTCAATTAGAGCAGTCTTTTTTGTTTCACTCAACAATATCACGAGCTACAAACAGTTAAAAATATTGGAATGTTGTTTGCAGTGCTTGAANNAAAAAAAAAAAAAAATTGAGTAAAGGATCTTGATTGGAAAATGATTGGTGGGAATCCAGCTTAAGTTAAAGGGGAAAAAAAAACAAATGTGTGCGTACTATACTGATGAAAAAAAGAAAAAAAAAATCAAAATAATATCAGCAGTGACCAAAAGTTTAGCGCTAATATTTCTTAGTCCTACATATTATTTTTACTAAAAACGTCAATGCATTTAACAATAGTGTATATAAAAATGACAATCTTGATTTAAATTTAATTTTGACTGATTCCAGACAAGGAAAGAAGGCAAACAAAACTTTTCCTTTTTTAATTTAAAACAGCATCCTCAAAGTTTTTTTAAATTTGAACAAAGCTGTGTAATAGATTCTTCTTGACCCATATGGCCCTCTAGAATAATTTCTTACTTATGTAGCATTTCATCCTTCACTTGCCCCTAATTGGTGGATCCAAGTCCCTTTTTTTGGAGGGGGGGAGGGGAACTGATGGTACAACTGTATGTGAAAGCAACTATGGTCAGGACAAACTCTCTGTGTGAAAAACATTTTAGCCTACATTTGGGTGGGGGCATGGTCCCTGTGGTCCCCACTCCCCATTTTGATCTGCCGTCTAACATTTCACGTACCAAGCAATACTCATTCTGTCCATAACGAAGCAGGCTCCGTCCTCCGCTCTGGCCCATGTGACTTATCAGACGTGCATTCGTCTCAGATCCTACCAGACCCCAAATTCCTGCGATTCTCTCCGTGGCCAAAACATAAATAATCACGACCAAATCCATCTCTCACAATTATTTGCATTTCTCTCCAGACATTCTGTTTTGCAGACGATCTTTTAAAATTAGGGTAGACTCAACCTTGCCCTTGTCGCAAGAGCAAACAAGTAAATTGTGTTTCACCTGTAGGCGGAAAAGCACCTTCATCGAATAATCTAGCGGTAGAGACCTACTTATATCTGGAATAGATTTCACTTGGATATCTGCCTGTCATTCATACAGGCTAAGCTCGCTCTTTAAAGCGGCTCGTTGCATCCGACGGACAAGGGATCGTTCCTAAGCCCCTCGCAGGGAGAGACTTTTTTACACTTTTGAAGATGGTAATCTCTGAGTGAGTTATTGGACCGCAGGGGAGAGGAGCCTCCTTAAATCTGTCGTTGATTTTCATCTGCTGAATATTTATTTAAATGTTGTTTAATTTCAGAGCAGGACAGAGAACAAGAAAAACAGCTAACTTGTTTAATGTTAGTGGTATCAAGAACGACCTCCATCAGCTGGTGAGAGATGATGGAGTTTGGGGAGGCGTGATTTCGGTGGAACAGCTGAATGTATAATGTATGTTTTTCTTGTGACCCGCTACATTCAGGAGGATCGTGGAGCGAGTTGTTCGTAGAAGTGTCAATTTTTTTGGCACAATTGAGGGGGGTGCCATGCCATGTGTTCCACCTTAGGTGACTTTGCCCCTCAACTATCCCACCCTTCTTAAATTGCAGTCATGCAAGTTAAATTCTACCTGTGTGCATGGGAAGTGAAAATTTTCAAGTTGATGACGGTTGTTTTCATTGAAATCCTCTCCTCTCGATGGTTTTATTGATTGTTAGTGGGGAAGAGTTTGGGGGAGGGGTGAGAAGATGAGGAAGATCAAGTAAATATGGACAATTTCTCTTTCCCTCTGTCAGTGCCTCATGTCACTTTTCCATCCCGTTTCCCGACCTATTCTTTAAAGTTTTGCCAATTTATATTAATCACATGCAAGTGGAATTCTTGGTATGAACGATGTATTCTGCATATACACACAGTTAATTTTAAGACAATCTGTATGCCTAAATTTATTGTAAATGACAACTCCTTAACCATCTCCTGAACTGGCCCTTTTTATTCACCACCGCTAACATGTTAAAATAAATTGTTTGTCAAGTCAAAGAACAAAATCTTGGGAATAAAATTAGAACAACTGCAGTGTCTTGTCGCATTTTATGTGAATGGGCAAGTACCAGGGTCTACTGGCCTGATTAGTTTGACCATCTGTGCTGGAAGTATATCCAAATGGTATGAACATTGAACGGCCATTTATTAATCATGCGTTGCTCATTAAACAGAGGCAGCGAAGGATTTTGTTTAGAAAATGAAAATAAAAACCAACTTATGTACGTCCTCTGATTGTGACCATCAATTGAATGGTGACAGCGGCAATGTCGTCTTGAAAATTTGCAGAAAAAAATAAAGCCAATCGGAGGACCTTTCTGGCAAAGCTTGGTGGAACATTATGTGAGCTGCAGTGAATTGTATGTTACATTTACAGGACCGCAGTGCGTTGTATGTTAACCATTCCATATCATTGTTACTTTGCATGTTACTTTAAACTCACCAGTTGCTTTTGTGTTTTCCTCAAAGGTGGATTTCCCTCCTGAGGTTAATTCTTTTTTTTTCTGAAGTTTTTGAAATAAGATTTGTTACTTTTATTTTGTATTATCATTCACTCACAGCGTTGTAGCATAATAGAGGTTAATCCAGTTTTCCATCTGGTCTGTTTTTTGCAGTACATGCAGTTCCTTTTTTTTCAAATTCTGGTCCTGATTCAAATTTTTGATGTGTTAATAATATAACGAAAAATTGGGACTCCTGATAGCAATACTGTTATGCAGATTATATTTCCTGTTGATTAAATGGCAAGGTACAGCACAGTTAAAATATAAGTGTTTAATGTTTATTAATACATAAACCAATTTGTAGACACATTTTTTTTTTACCAAAACCCAGTTCTGTAAAATTGGTTTTCAATATCTACCATGCCACCATCAGCCGACGGGTGACACACATACATTAAGAAAGATCCACTTTTTAAGAAAGATCCACTTTTCGTTTCACCAGTTTACCCCACTGGGGATTCACTTTGAAACAACCAGAGTCGGAAGTCGCAGAAAGCATTGCAGACAAACGTGGAATCGATTTGTTTCTCTTTGAAGTGGTTACATTTTTTTCTTGCAAAGGTAGTTGGATAGAAATTTTGCATCCGAAAATAATTACTTCCCATCCATTCGCTCAAGAAAAAGAATCCGTCGTCTCCCATAGGCAGGCCTGCAACGTTCGATACTTTAAATGAGTTTGCAGTGGAAGTGCCTCGTTAGTGTATCACCATCAACGATGTTTACTCTGTGATCTTCTGGAGAGTATTTTGTTTTTTACAAGACTTTGTGCTTCTCTTTTTGTTTTGATTGAACCATTTCTGTGTTTTTTCAGCCCGAGTAGCACAATTCTGTTCTTTCTCCATTTTTTGTTCTGAATCGTTTTGCTTGCGTGATTCACTATTTTCACAGATGGTGGTTTCAGCTAAAGAGCTCCATTGGCACCTGAATCTCTCAAAGCGTAATTGCAGTTAAATTCGGATGTTTGTATGCTAAAGCATGAGTGCATGGGATGGCAGAGATGGTGGGGGCATATGCCCCCCCCATTCTGGCAATGATACTGGATCCATTTAGGCAAATGAGAAAGCCAAGAAAATAAATTATGTCCTTTTTTGTGGATCATGACAACCCTTGCGAAGCCTTGGAAGGGCGATTTACGGTGATCTATCGGATATTTTTTTACAAAAAATTTTCTTATTCACTCTGCACCAAACTGTTCAGATAGTGTTTCACAGTTCTTACCTATCCCTAGTCCAAATGTCTCATGAGCGTAACTCTAGTAGAGACATGATATACTTTCATAACACAGTCACTTGACTCCCTTGAAAACAATCACTGTATACCACTGCAACCAGTGTAAAAGCCGAGCCTAACATTCGCGCAACTTGGGTTAAAAAATTCTAAATTTTGGTAAAAGTAATCCCAGTGCCCACCTTGAAATATTGACCCTTGTATGCCTGTGGACTGAAGTAACAATGTCTGCCAAACACAAAGTAGCTCACGCTACTGTGGTTTCATATATGTGTGAGTGCCTTTGCAAGAGTGTGTTTCCTATTTAAGTTTAGCCTGTGTCGAAGGACTGAATCCTATAGCACACATAGCAGTTGAAGTTGAATATGGAGGGCAGTCATCTCTTTTGGCTAGTTTATCATGATTGTACCAACATCTGTTTCAACATGCCAGGTTGTGGCCAGGTTGTGGATATGGTGGATTAAGAGTGCAGTAATTGTGTAAAGATAGGAGAGGTTGTCATGAATCCGGCCATGTCAAAACTCCCAAGTTTTGAGATCAACATTTCAGCATGGTAACACATATAACAAAACCAAGGCTTTTTGGTAAAGTTAAAGATCTGTTGTTAACATTTGTATATTATTCTATGAGAATTTGCTATAGTGACTTAACATCCCACCTGGCCCATCAACCAACTTAATTAGAACAACAGTTGCTGTTAATTGTCGAAACTGTTTTCAATACTGAACGATATTTCCTTCTGTCAAATTATGTGCAAACACAAAGGATGCTCATTGACTCTCGATTGAATGATGCTCTGAATGATGCTGAAATTGATCTTAGTGAACCGAGGACTATGACTTTAGCATGTACAGCTGTCGGCATAAAAATCCGAATCCTTTTGTTCATGTGAAGGAGGCCGAATAAGACAAAGTATATAAGATGAATGATAGATGGAAGAGTTTTGGTCCTGATGATGGTGACATTCTTGTTGTTCTTTCCTTCATTCTTAGCTGTAGCTTTGTCACTCAAAATCAAAAAGGTTATTTATTTAGAAAATGTTTTGTGATCACTTTTGTCTACTTCAACCAAATTTTAGCTAGGGCAATGGTAGCTCATTTGTCAGTCTGCTCAGGCAAGCTTTTGTAAGGATTGTATTTATATAGCCATACGTCTTACTTTTTTTGATAAAATTGCTCTCCTTTTCCCATTCTCTCTGCCTCCTTCCTCCCATCGTACCCCCATCATACCCCCCACCATACCCCCCACCTTCCCTGTATAAAATGAAAATGAAATTTTTGAACTTCCTCACTACAGTGATTGTAGAGAAATTATTTTTGTAAATTAAGAAGAAAATATGTATAAGATAAGCAAGTAAGGAGAAGCTAAAAGAATGATGGAATGTAGCTTATGCTAAATTGTACTAAATTATACTAAGTCTGTTCAATAGCTAAAGATGGGGTGGAACCATTTCAATGGCTTAGGTTAAGTGTTGGGAGTGAAGTGGGTAGAAATCTAAAATGGGATGGAGCAGGTGGTATTGGGAACACAGGACAGGTTGAAGTACATATCATAGAAAGAATGGAGCATGGGGGGATAGGTGGGGGATTGGGGAGTCTAATTGTTAAGGTCATTGGGAGCACAGTGTCCTCTCCAGATTAACGACAGGGGAACAGCCATGTATTGAGTGTGAGCACAATCGTGCAGCTGTTGCTGATTAAGTTTAACCTACACTTCTAGCTCATTTTGTATCATTGCAAAGCTAAATTGATGCAAAAGGGTGGCCCTTTAATAGAGACTATTTCTGCTATATGCAATAGGATTGTAGACATACATCATTATTTTTTTTTAAGCCAAGTACAGCTTATGTAGAGGGGATAATATTCTCATTCAGAGAGACGGATGCCATTTTCAGGGGTCTGTCATTCTCACCCAAGTTCAAGCCACCCCCTAAAACCCTGGCGAAGAACCCTGGAGTGATGTTAATGTGCATTCACTCTTGTTCAACATTTCTCTGAATAATAACTGCTAAGTGCTAGACTCAGTTTTGTAAACTTTACTCAGATCCGAATTTTGATCACTGGCGTTTCCTCATGTTATCAGTAAAATTGTTGGTACAGCCTGACAAAGATATAGGACCGACTTTGTGTGACACGAACAAAAGGTCTTTTCACTTTTCACCTCGAACTTCTCCATTAGAAAACAGATCCGTCGATGATAAGCAAGTCGTTGCTTCCAGCTTCCTCTGTGTTAGATGCCATAGTTTTTTGTGTCTCCATGGTTACCAAATTGTAAATAACAAAATGTCAAGATAAATCCCATCGTTTACTCTTTTTCCCTTCCTTCCTGCCTTCGGTTCCTTCATATATTCTTGTGGATCTCATACATTCTCAATTTTAGGAGTACATATATTTTTTTCTATCCTGTCCCTTTTCCCCCTTCACATAAAGCCAATAATACTGCATGATGCAATGCTCCTTGACAAAGAACTGATAGCCTTCATAACAGTTGAGCCAATACCAGAAATATCAGAGGAAATGATTGAGCCATTTTAATAAACATTTAATATCTCGAAGACGCTAGTCATAAAGCTCTCCAAGCTGTCTAGGCTTCCGACAGATTCCTCTAATCGAGGCGGAATTAACCTCGGATGTGCGCATGCCCCCTGCCACATGTTTTCTTTGAAGTCTTAGCGAAGTTTATTATGCCGCTTCAATTTTTTTCTTTTCTTTTTGAAACCTGAAAGAGATGTGTCATTTCTGCTCCGTGGAGTGTTCATTTTTGTAGGCGATGCCCAAAACGATATTAAACTGTCTGTCAGAGTAGTTCGAACTTTTTCTCTCGTTTGCCAACGAAAATATGAAAGTTTGAAGCTTTTTAGTGTGTCTCTTCCCCATTGAGCCGGAGATCAGAAACAAACCCTTTCAAAAATGAGGAAATCAGTGGTAAAGTTTTGAAAACCACAAGCACTTAGCTGATCTAGCAATAGCCCAGAGCAAGGAATTGTAGAAATGTGAAGAAGTTAAGTCAAGTTTGAGATAACTAGCCGTAACTTGAAAGTAGCATCCTCATCCTTGCAACTGCGCAGTCACTGGCGAAATTGCAGTGAAAGAGGGGGGGCAGGTCGACAGATCGGGGAACAGTACTGCAATGCTTTGAAGGTTATGGCGGATGGGTGACTTACACTTTCTTATTTTCGGGGTTGGTCTAAGATCATAGGTAGAGGTTTTGTGGATCAAGGCATTTTTGATGTCAGTATTGAGTCTTATACAGACCCGAAAAAGTGCAAAAGTACATCTCAAGTAACAGGTGATCAACATCCTTTGTCCTTTCCTGACAGTGCAGCGATTAACTTTGAGCAATCTCGTGAGCTAATGCTAGTTTTTTGTCACCAGATCTGTGTCCAGATTAGAAGCTCAGTATTTTTTGGAGAAACTGAATCTGAGAAAGTACATGTTTCATTTCAGTCTGTTCACTGGTTGTGTGACTTGCATCTTGACAGCAGAGAGCTGGCTTGAATGAAAAGTTGCAGAGTGAAACCTGTGAATTGAAATCTTGTTGTTGCAGTTTATCTGTTTAGCATTTTTGAGAGACAGCTTTTTAAAGTTTGATGAAAATGCAAACAAGATGATTTGAAGTGTTCCACAGTGTTTGTATTTCTTTTGTTAGGCCTATG